>JBBPKI010001099.1:0-14852 GCA_038089155.1 Nevesoporus exiguus
AAATAAAACTGTAACAACACCCACCCAATTCGCCTCTACAAAAACTTAGTATTGTGGCAGCAACAAACTGCTCAGCTTACCATATTAGTTTCCTCTTCATGGAAAGCAATATGGCCATCCATTGAGATTATGTCCCCATTTCCTGCCACAAGTGTAGCGCTATGGTAGTATCTCCTATGACTCGCATCTGATGGCAAATCCACAAGAGTCGCACAACATGTTTGCTGCCAGAGAATTGACTGGGTTTCAATCCTGCATTCTTTCTCATTCATCAAGGTCTGATGACGAGCGTGTGGAGCTTCTTTGGATCAGCAAAGTGTCTAAAACATTATTATGAACCCAACTTATGTCGTGAGTCCTCAACTAACCCAAGCAAGTGTGCTTGAGAAGGATGAGTGACAAGGTGATCAATAACTTTCTTGCCCCCTCGGACCCAATGTTTTGTCTTCACATCAAACCAATAGCCACCAGCTGCAATATGTTTAATAGTATCTTGACGGGAGAAGGTTTTGCAGCTGTCCTGGCTGGGTGCTCTTCGATTGCTGTGAATGCAAGTCAGATGGAAAACATGATCGAAAGATTCATACCACTTAGTTGAAAACACCAAGGGAGGACCAAAGCAGTGAATGTAAAGTGGGAGATGAACCAAAAAGTGAAACTTAGGCTTTGTGATCAGAATACTTGGAGCACATTTGGCAGTGAGGTTGAGAAAATCTTGAATTGATCAGGACAGCTTTGCCTATGTTGAAAGATAAGTATTAGAACAAAGAATATAACATATTTGATCGACTTACAAGGTATAGCTCCATATCCTGGATCTGTGTGTGCCAAATGAGCACGACAAGCTCCTCAATTACTGTCCTGGTTTCGAGTACATCTGGTGGAACAAGATCATAAATGATGTAAGGCATGACTTGTGCCAGACTCTTGAAGTGTTTCCCAATCAGGCTACCTTTGTAGTGGCAGATATACTCAGCATTGAGAAAAGGTGCATCCATTCCTTCCCATTGAATTGACTCGAGGCAGCTCTGAAAAAGGTTAATCTGTTTCATTTTTTCGAGGAAATATACCGTTTGACCCCAGAAGTACTTCACGATGCCAAGGAGGATCGTATGAAGGATCTCTGTTGGTGTGTCCAGGTGAATATTGACATCTAGATTTGTATACATTGATCTGTTCATAATATAGCCAGTCAAATAGCAAATAGTACTTACCTTGCAGTCTAAGAAGCGGATTAATTATACTGTCGAGTGGGTTTCCATTGAGGTAACCATCCAGTTCCTTCGCCAAGAGACTTCTAACATTTTCTTCTGCCAGGTTTGATGATGTTCTACCAGCTGCTGACCACTTTCGAAGCCTCTTCCCCATTTCTACCAACATGTCAATGATCGCTCCTGGTGTTGTATCACGTACACCTGTAGTCACAATGGTACTTCTAATCTTCTCTGTTCCCCCACTTTCTTGGGTGACTTGGATCTGTTTGTGAATTACCTCTATAGTTGCATTTGGACTTTGCATGTTACCTGACTGACAATAAAATTGATAAAGTTTTCACCACGGAAAACTGTAACTTACATTGAAGACCCTATTAAACCCTTTGTCTGATTCCTTCTGTACCTTAGTACCTCCAACATCACAAGTCCAACAAAAAAAATTGCAATTGAGGCCAGCCTGACTACACATCTCAGCCTGCATTGGATTGTCACCAGAAAACAGTAACCCATTTGGTATAAGGAGAACTTCTTTGTGCTCCTTGCAATCCCAAGCAACTACACCATTTTCAGCAGCATTGCTGAACATAGACAGATAGACAAGGTCAAACAGACAAGAATATAAATAGATAGCATAACTTACCAGATTGACTGCTTTAGCACAGCCATCAGCTCCATAGGGCTTGCATGCGGTGAACCAGTCACAAAATGAATACAGAACTCCTTTTCCATCATCTTCCTTGGTAGATTTGCATTGGACATATAGACAACAAAGTGCTTATTCCACTGTTTTGAGATATTCCCAGAGACATCATCCATGAAAATAATCAGCAGGACATTGTACACCATGTGTCCTCGTGATTTTGCACACAAGGGATGTGGTCCAAGACTGGCAAACTTCTTTGATGAATCTATAATGCCAATATCAATCTGCCAAGGGTTTGAAATGAGAACACATATACGAACTTACCTGTAAGTCCACAAGCAAGCTCACAGCCATCTTCTGTGAGATCCACATGACTGTGAAAAAATCCAGATGTGGGGACAATGATTTGAACGTCGCTCACAACAAAACCAGCCTGAAGAACATAAGAAACAGAAAATTAAGTAGGTTGGCCATACCCACCCCAGTCCGCTTCACTTCCTGACCAAGAGCATGTACCATCTTGTCATCCTGGCGTTGTGACTCCTCATCGGTGGATGCATAGCGATAGAAAAAATGTTCAGGAATAAAATAATCCCCTGAAACTTCCTGGAGCAGTTTGCCAATAAAAAAATCTTGCCTGCAACACGCACAGCTGGTGGTGACAGACTCTCAAGAAGCATTTTCTGTCCGTTGAAAACCTCAGACATACCCAAACCCCCATCCTCTGGGTAATCCTGCATTGCAAACCAGGTGAGCAGATTTGCATACTCCTAAGGACATTGTTACCACTGCTTTAATATATGGTGGGCAACTCACCATTGCAATCGCATTCAATATTTCATTTATATAGAAGACATTTCCTGCTAATGATGTAACCTTCTTGGTGGGTCAGCCAACCAAACCTTCAACATTGTCAAAAGTTTTCTTGATTGAATAAAGAGATGGCACATCTTTGAGACCCATGTCCTTCCCCCAATCGAGGATAGCTTGCTTCTGCAAGTCTGAGAATGGGATGCGTGCCGAACTAAACAACATTGCAGTCAGAAAATGCTGGAAATCAGTCAGGACTAACTGAACTTATGGTATACCAGAAATTCACATACTGCTTTTGATGGCCATGGATAGTAAGCACTATCCATAGGAGCTTTGGAGTCAGACACTTTTGTACAATCATCTGGTACGTTATTGTCTGTGATGAGTCAAGGATGATGTGTCGTTCAACAAATAAAAGTCAGTAACATACCTTGAGGCCGAAGCTCAATCCCAAAGTCAGCCACCTCATCTTCATCCATGGCGATTTCCTCATTGACAGGAGGGAGACAGTACCGGAAGAGATTTACACTCTTGACCGCCATTTCCTGAACCCCAGAAAAAAGGTCTGTCGGAAGTTCCAGGGACTCATATATACAATCTCGATAACTGTCATGCCAGAGTTGGGACAGTGGAACAGGTGCATCTTGGGCGTCAGAACCACCACCAAAAACATGACTGTCACTGGCCTGGAGCAATGGAGATCCTGCGATCATATCCTCTGGGCTTCCGTCCTCATCCTGTGTTGCCAGATCCATTTGGCGCCAAGTAGATGGAGGTACAGAGAGTCGTCGTCCCTGGAGTGTGCTGCTTCCAGTCAAAACTGGAGCCAGAATTGATGGCGATCGCTTGGTGAGATGTCGTTTATGGATGGCCGTTTTCACATGCTTTGCGACATCTTTTAGCTCCATGGTACGATAGTCGTTTCAGCGCTTTGGACACATTGTGCATCGGACTCGCATATGGGATTCGAGAAGGGGCTGGGGCCCTGGACAAGCTTGGATAACTGAAAAACAGGTTGATTCAGTATTTAAAAAAATAGCTATCACATACCTTGTCCGTCGATCAACCATCTGAGCCTTCCACCAGCCATTATCACGAACTGCCAGTGCGTGAAAGAACTTGAGGGGCAAGAGGACTGTTGTGTCACATGCTCAGGCT
The DNA here is from genome assembly GCA_038089155.1 of Nevesoporus exiguus. NCBI lineage: Eukaryota > Fungi > Basidiomycota > Agaricomycetes > Boletales > Boletaceae > Nevesoporus > Nevesoporus exiguus. The sequence continues at coordinate 3,829 of JBBPKI010001099.1, forward strand.
GCGACATGACCCGAGTCACACGTTCGTTTTTCACTTTGTGTCCGCCATGAAGACTGGAGACAATATGAGAGTTCCTATTGCTCGTCGGTCTCGCGTTGGAAGCAACGCTTCAATTTTCGTTGTGAGTGTACCGTTTTTACTCTTGCATCAACTCATTCTGTATCTAGCCTGCGCAAATTTCTCTCTCCTTTGGTGATGAATATGAACCACTCTCAACGCCTGCCGTACAAGCAATGTCTCATCGAAGCATGGAGCAGTCCCTTTTTTCGGACGATGTAGGGTTTTCCATTAATTTCCTCATAAATTGATTTCTCATCCAGACTTGGCAGATGGACGTCACCGCTGCCTCCGACATAGACGATTCGCTGCCACATCTGGATGTTCACATCCCATTTCTTCTCCTCTCTCCACACTTCGATCCTGACTCTTTCCACGACTGGAATTGCCTCTCAAAATTAATTGAATCATGGCTCATATCGGACGTTCCCACCCGCTCGCAGTATTGGCTATGGGGCTGTGATACATTCTGGATTGCATTCGTTGCAACATACCCACCTTTCCCGGAAGGGAAATGGCGCATGTGGAACGTTCACATTCCCCTTCAGGGTGAATTCATGGAGAATTGGCTCAAAGGCCCAGACCCCAACCTTCAGAGTCGAGCGGCGATCCGAAAACAGCTCTGGGCAGAGTTCTCGCAACATGTAGCCCTCTTTCATACATGATATGTACCCATTGTTCGTTTTTATGTGCCCTAGTACATGCTGTTTGTCTGTATGCATTTGTTCTATGCCATCCGTGTTTCAACAACTTCTCGCTGTGTACCTAAAAACAAAAGTCTATGAATGTTTAGGCAAGCCAGCTCTGGACAGTGACATATATGTATGCTTTACATGACCTTGGTGTAGTACTTATGTCGTATGCACATTCGCCAGTGTGTGTCGTGGTGACATCTCCGACGATGTCACCACGACATCAACTGGTGGACCTACATTGCACCTAACCCTGACGTTGGCGTGACCTCACTGTGACATTGACCATACATAGTCCTGAAACACCGCAGAGACGTACATACATATATGTCATGCAGATGTAATTCTATTTTGTGCACATTGCCTCAGATTTATGTTGCCCACGACCTCACGACTTTGTCCGTTACATGTTTTTCCCCTGTTGTGCGGTTTACATAATCGACAAATGGGCGTGTAAGCAGTATCAGAAGATCTTGTCCCTTGTCGACGAATCCTTTGAGGAAGAATTCAAGGGGATGCGTGAAGAACCGGATGGTAGAAGTATTGTCGTCGTTGCGGTCTTCTTCATGGGATGCTGGTGTGACTAATCACAAAGGTTGACCAGCGTACCTGCAGGCTGCCATTCTCACGACGACGTGAATGTCATGGCTTCTACAGAGTGCGACGTCTTTCAGGTAGTTCGGAGTCTACCTCAATAGCCATGGGAGAACTTGTGCAGGGCACTTTCGTAGACAACGTTTCTCTCGTTCAAAGGCATTACGGTATACCGACGAACTTCCTTCAGAGGTGTGCTCATCTCTCCTGTCTAAGTCCCGTTTCTGCCTGAATCAGGTCCTAACTTCCTACCTTGACATCACAGCAATGTCGCTTACGGCCCACTCCTCTCCGAATCTCTACAAAAGTTGGCTCTCTCCCTCCACCCAAGGGTCCCAATTTTTTCGGTAGCATCACAACTCTGTTCACTGACTGTACGTTGGCTTTCGTTCGCAACAACGATTGGTGCTAATTCTTCCCTAGCTCCGCTCATTGTATAACACCCAGCATCACTCATTCGCAGACAGGCCAAAATTACCCTTCACCTCCTTCGTCTCCCCTCAGCAACGTGCCGAAGTGTTGATAACACAGACCATTGTTATCCATCTGGACTGTCCTGCACAGCTCACCGATCATGAAATCGAACCCAACATCGGTCCACGCGACCCGTGTGGTGCATGCTTCCCTTCTATCCACACCTAATTTCCCTCTCAATGCCACACCCACCCGCATGTATGCCGCTCACGCCCATGGCATAGCCGCAGTCATGCGCCTGCAAACAGTCCAAGGGCGACAAGCAGGAGTTCTGCCAAGCAGAAAGTGCCTTGGGAGACAGCATCGTACTTGGCTCGGATACCAAATCTTCCAAGGAAGCCATACGCACGACTCGTCCTGCGATTGGACTGGATTGACCTACTCATCCTCCGTACTGTACGCGGCCCCCTACCGCAAAGTGAACACATCTCTCCTCGTCGTGACACGTTTCGCTTTCCACGTTCAAAAGCACCCATAACAAGTACCAAGAAGATATCGATGCCATCATGCAACAATGTGCATTACACGAGGTCGACGCCAACGGACAACGAAACTGCGACATCGAAGAGTATTTGACTGCCTCTTACTCGATGCAAAGTTCATAATTGCGTAGATGCTTAAGCTCGCGATGAACCTCGATCATGCAGACGTGATTTGGTGGCCATGGGCGCTTCGGCTCGTTTGGGACATGACCGGACAGGGAGCGTTACACCGGGTCCTTGTGATCAGTATATGGACATATCGACGGTGGTGTCGACGAGCGAGCGGGATCTGATTCCGGTCATCACCAAAGTTATACACAGGTTCAGGTCCCGGGGATGGACATGAGAGGCACGACGGCAAGGATGGGGCCATATGCGAGTCTGAGTGCTGTCAAGGTATCCAAGGTGCCGAGACCTCAAGGAACGAGGGCGAGCAGATGCACTCGGTCTTCGATGTTTATCCATCTGTGTTGGGATGCTGGAGCGCCTGACTAGGTATGTTGACTCTTGTTCCCTCAGAATGATTGCTTATGTGGTATGTTTAGATGTTTGAGGGAAATTTGATATCGGAAGGTGTGTTAGGCAAACCGATTGTACCAACCGTCGAGCACAAAAAGCTCACTACCTGCAAAAAAGGGCTCGTTGTTTCGAGTTGTGTTGTCTCATTGCTCACGTACGTTTTCTCCTTACTCCCGTCAACACATGGTACTGACCTCGCAGATCTCTAGTGACTAGCACTCTACTCTTTTTGTGCCAAGTGCAATCTGCCCCGCAAAAGTGGACATTGGATGATGTGGAACGGTAGTCACTTGAGACGGACCATCATTCAAGTTTGTCGACTTGAAGGTCACATGAGTATTCTGTGACAGGGTGTGAAACGTATGTATCAACCGTCCATGATTAATGATGTCATGTCTAGTAGTGAGGTGCAAGATCAGACGATCAACGAGGGGATACACGTCGGCTTAGCAGAGGACATTCTCAAGAAGGACGATATGCAAAGTGCGTCGCATCATGTTGTGATGCGCTGAAGTTGTTGACGACCATGATGCAAACGGCAGAGGAAGACGGGGTGTGTCAAGTCTTGGGGCAGTTACATCTTCGGATGCTTAAGTTGTTGGTACACAACGTCTTTATGGTGCATTTGGTCTTTGTGTTTCATCCACCCCTCTTATGTTCACCCCTCCTTTGCTACAGCGCCGACCAAATTGAGAGGTCTCCGTACGCAACGCCCTCTTCAAATTCGACGCGACGATCAGCAAGAAATATGCTGAGAAGCTGGCTGGGTTCAGCGAGGAACAGTATCGGCGACTCGACCAACTCGAAGCACTCTTCAATTTTTGGACGACATCGCGCCGTTGGATGATGGGGAGGAGATAGAGATCAAAACATGGGGACGGAAATGGGTGTGTCTAGCATAGGGGTGTGAGGGGCGTGAGTCCTTCAAAGTGTACCGTATGTACTGATTGGTGGACAGGCTATCAGACAGTGTGATGACTGAGATGACAATGACAATGAGTAGCATGGCAGAAGATGGGAGCGTTGGATCGGACACGGGAAAAGGCAAAGCCAAGTTGAACAAGTCCGTGTTCAGGTTTTTACTGCGGCTGTCGCTCCGGGCGCTCACTTAGCGACTAACGTGTTTAGGCGACGGCGAGTATTGGGTACGGAACATGACGACAACAATGAAGAGAGTGATGAAGACGGAGACAAGGGGGGGTAACCCCTGCGCCGACGAGGACTCTTCCAAAACGGGCTGCTTATGTATTCGAATAATTTCGTCAGGAAGAGTGTGGGACTGATCGTGGTATCTCTGCGCGTGCGCGGTACGTCCTCCCCACAGATATGCCTATGCTTGTGGTTCTGATCGACGATGGGGTGGACAGGGAATCCGCACCCGAACCTGAATCAAACTTGACGTTTGATTCGATTATGGACAACGAGGAAGAGGAGGAAGAAGTGTTGTCGATCGTGGCTAGGAGAAGCGAGCGATTTATGTGAAGGGTTGGATGTCTCGTGTGCTTTTGATTTGTCTGTCTCTTTTTTTGTTCAAAGTGTTGTGTTTTATTAGGTGATGGTGTATGATATGACCGTTGGGTCCTTTAGTGAGTGGACGACAGTGGTTCGTCGTACGGGAATGTCCGACTGGAAGAGAGGCTACTGCCACTGGTGGGCTCTGGTTGCTGTGGACCCCATACCACCATCAAAGTTTCCCGCTACGTGGATGGTATGCAGTCTGCAGAGAAAGGTACGTGCAGGTCGTATCACGTAAAGGTAAGGGAATGGTTATGGCACCCAAATCCAGGTTTTTGTTACCGGTATTTCATTCCCGACAAGGCCGAGGACGGCGATCATGAAGGCCTACCTTCCATTCACCGCAAGTGATCCAGCTATTCCCTTCTGCAACTACATGAACGAGGAAGCGTGACGCTGAAGACTACATCAATGTTTAACGTTCAGGCTCGTTCATGCTGTCTGCCTTTCTATGTAGCTGTAGTTTGTGCAGGTAGTAGGTGCCAATTGCGAGATATGGCAGCGCTCTCATGGGTGTCTCCAGATAACGGGCATTGCCAATCTGCCGCGGTGACCAAACATCGCTCCTCAGGCCTCTGGAACAAGAGGTAGAGGCTGTTCACCCCGCTACTAATTCGAAGGAAGCAGGCGTGAATTCAAGGGGTTTCATATCGATGGCCTTGGAGCGGCCCACTTCAAACCGAGGCAGGTATAATGAGTGAAGACAGACCCCTAACGAGGTACCAGCATGTCCGTGACGTACACCGTGAACCGGGTACTCAAAGCGTAAGCATCAGTCGCAACCATTGTACCGGAGACGGGATAAGGGCCGAGGCTGAGGACGGAGAAAGTAGCCGCGATGAGGAGAGTGTAGTAGAAAGGAAGAAGACGATAGTATTGCTTGGTTTGAAACGATCAGTGATTATACAAAACAGATTAGACGCCTTTTCACAGCACGGTCCATGATCGGTCAAATGCACTGACAACTCTACTTGACTTGATCACGCGTTGTCCAAACATCTGAGCTATGTGAGCTTACTCTATGTATTGGAAGAACATTAAGGGCATGATTGGAATGACAGTGCAATAAACACACGCTCGGACCATCTGCACTTCGTGGAAAAATCATAATAGATAACATTTTCACCGACTGTACGGGTATCGAATATCGCCTGGACCACCTTTGCACCAATGGAGAACATGACCCGGTCGGTCTCTGAAAACGCAAGGTCAGTCGTGTTATACCAAACAAGTTTCCGGATGGGTGGCAGAACACTCACAATGTGGGTGGCTTATTCACAGTCTGCTGGGCAATTGATTCCTGTATAGTGTTCCCTACGTCACTTGCTGATCCATCGTATATATGGGTCGACCGTATCAGTCGCTATGCATTTTCTTATGAGGGCTGGGGTAGTGGGGGAATAAGTATTAAAGGGACGTCGAACTATGATACGTGTCCGTCAGGACTATAGTACGTGAGTAAGTGTGTGTGTTATAGTGTACAGTAGTTGCTTACCTCCAGTCGACGATGTACGAGACTGGAGAAAGCGTGTCGGACGGACGCGTGAGTTAATGGACGCTGTCAGTCCAAATATGGTAACCTAATGTAAGTACGAAAGAATGCTATGTATGTACTAGGAAACGGGATGATCTCCAACAATAAGGTGTGTCGGGGGTATATCGGAGGTGCAAGCATGGGGCAGGCGCTTACGATAGCTGTGTGGGTTGTCCTATGTTGTGATTGATAAGATAAGGTGGGGCATACAGATTGTGAGCCGTGGGAGACGCATGGCCTGTCAAGTTAGCGCTATACCTTCTCCTCTCTGCGTGGACGTTATGGAGTCGATGGTGAAAGGTGCGTGGTAGCTGTTTGTGAGTGCCTGGAATGACGGCCTGTCGACTTTTAGATGAGTCGAGATCAATCGAGATCAATGCCAGTCGGCATCCCATATTCTCAGTCCTGTTTGCCGACGATGGCAAGCAAGTATGGAGCGGGGGCAGAGAGGGGAAGCTTCGGCGATGGCAGGTGGATGACGGACATGAGGTCGGCGAGCCAATTCTGGCTGAACAGGCGGAAATCTATGCTTTTGCGCTGTCGCCGAATCGCAAGTGGTTGGCGTGTGGGCTCAGGTATCAAGATAAGAGCGGCGAGAAGACAAATGTGAGGGTTTTGGACGCGCAGACCCAGCAAAAGGTCCTCGACGTCAAAGGCCACACAGACTTGGTCCTCTCTGTGGACATTTCCCCCGACTCAACCAGATTCGTGACGGGCTCACGCGACAAGATCGTGCTTATCTTCAGCCTGACGACAGGCGTGCAACTCGTCGGTCCATTGCAGCACGACGGTCGGGTGATGGCGGTGCGATTCTCTCCCAATGGCGACCGCATCGCCACTGCCACTGCTGAGGGCCCGGACGAAAAATCGATCCGCATCTACAGCAGCAACGATGGTTGCCTACTGTTGGACATCCCCTTCCGCATCTCCACTAGCACTTTAGTGTCGCTTGCCTGGTCTGCTGATGGCCATCAACTCTTTGGTGGCTCATACAGTCAAATCAAGCGTTTCGATACGTCTTCAGGGACCTTGCTCAGTACATGGTCGGTCCCTGGCGGTGGATCCGACGTTTCTATCGTTCTATCACGCTCCCAAAAGTTCGTTGCCACCATTTCATTGAGGACATTGTCTTTCTGGGATGTTTCTGCTGGCACGCAAATCGGGAGTGCTATCCACCACGCAAGCAACGTTCGGTTCATCGCAGTCTCCCCCAGTGATGACTACGTTGCGACGGGGGAGAAAAATGGCAAAGTCATTATCCGGAGCCTTCGTAATATCCTTCCATCCTCGTACTTGACAGTGAATGTAAGCCGTTATACTCGCTGAGCAGTTCTGCCTAATCTGACATGTCATGTTTTCTTCGTATACCGTGAGTGTTCAATTACTAATTTCTCACTTGTTGTAATGATCTCATCACAGCATCGCAGTTGCCGTTTGTATATATCAGTGACGTCGCATTCAAATCGTGGACGCATGGCGGCTTTGCTCGCGTTGAAGAACTCCTAGAAGAAGACATCATACATCCCTTGAGTCCCTTCTACCATGCACACGCACTTGCTCAACGCGCTCTTGTGCGAACCCGTTTGAGACAGTGGGACCTAGCCATCGACGATGCCAAAAAGGTATTTTCCAGTCGTCCCTTCCCGAGTCGTGTTGACCATTGTACGGTAGTCTATCAAAGTTCAGAGATCTATCATTGGTTATGTTGCAATTGCAATTGCGCATGTCGGCGATGGGGATCACGAGTTAGCCATGCGTGCATTCGACCTCGCGTTCAGCTACGGGCTCCCCAGCGAAAACCAAGTTCTCTTGCTGATCAAAGTATGTACCTACGGTCCTTTTTGCTACTCTGCCAAATGTTTTCCTAGGCGATCGCCCTGTTTGAATTTGGAAAGCATGACGATGCAATTTCACGCGTAGACGATTTAATTGATATAGTGGATGATCAGTCTCCGTATATCACTGTCCGCGTACGTAGATGAGTGGGTAATGGTGGCGAATGTATGGTTGACAACATGTTGTGCAGGCTCAAATGTTCCTCCTGTTAGGAAGTAAGTTGATCGGAGGACAAGAAAATGAACGCGCGATAGAATTGCTCAATCGTGCGCAAGAAGCCATTCCATTTCGGCAATGTCCTCACCTGGTACTTATTTCACTCGTAAGTCAATGGTTGTCGGTTCTTTTACCATCGTGCTGAGTTTGCTTGAAAGATATTTGGCTGGGATTTCGATAAACTGGCGCCTGCGGTTCAGCTGCACCTATGTAAAGTAATGTATGCTGCAGGCCGACCCGAAGTAGATGGTTCACTTGCAACCATAGTGGAGACCTTCGGCAAAGAAACGTTGACGAGCGATGTGACTACAGAGTGGGACCCAGGTACTGTGCTTTGTCATGCTGGTCCAGACCGTACATGTCGAATAATGAACATCAGAGCTCGTTCAAGAGTGTCTCGCAAGATTCGAAAGCAGTGGTGATGCAGCGATGGCAGCCGAGGATGCCGAGCGAGCGATCATACAATACTCTACTGCATTGTTTTTGAATCCGCCGAGCCCAGCTGGTCTGCTTGTCAAGCGAAGCGATGCCCGAGCAATGCTTGGGTCATGGGATGATGCATTGAACGATGCAGATCAAGTATGTCATTTATTATTGTCGTGTTCGACAGTCCCAAACCTGACCAATGCAGGCAATTAAGATGGATCCTGCCAGTCCTCGAGGATATGTGGCAAGGCATACGGCCCTTCATGGGTTGCAGCGGTATGATGAGGCAATGGCCGCGTTCACTCGCATGCTTTCACTCATCGAAAAGTCTACGGACCCAGCTGTCTGCCGTCAGTACTACTTGACCATGATATACTTGATATTATGACTGATGTCGCACAGAACTAGGCAAAAAATATGTTTCACCCTCCCGATTGGAGGCAACCATCGACGATGCCGTTCGTGGGGTCTTCGACACGTCCCCACTAGTGCTTATCGATGTCAAGAGTGGCCATCTCTGTGACGGGCCGAAACGATCAGGTATATTCAAGTTGGAACAACAGTTCAAGGAACTGGTTTCCTCTATGACAGAAGGGCCCGACGATGAACGCATTCATCTGGTAGTGGAAGGATATTTCCGATATGTGATGCTGTCGCATGTATGGGAAGGAGAGGAGCCGTCATTCCAGGATGTCAATCAGGCTGGGTCGATCTGGCAGCTGGATTCATTATCGTCTCCCAATGACAAATTACAGAAATTCTGCGAGGTGGTTCGCGCAGATGGGTATCGCTGGGCATGGAGCGATACATGCTGTATCGATAAGACGATCAGCACGGTACTCAACCAATCACTCAAAATGATGTACAAATGGTACGAATCCTCTGCGGCCACCTTCGTCTTTCTCAGGGACGTCGAGTTATTATCGGCTATCCTTGGCCTCAAGGATAGCAAATGGATGACACGTGCATGGACTTCGCAAGAGCTTCTCTCTCCCAAGGTCATTAGATTTTACACTCGCGATTGGAAGCCATACCTCGGCGACACGAGGCGCAACCACAAGGAGTCGCCGGAAATCGTGCAGGAGCTCGCGGACACTATTGGGATTACTCGCGAAACAATCATTGACTTCCACCCCGATGTTCTCACCGTCAGGGAGAAGCTACGACTGGCTTCGACACGCCAGGCAACAATCCGGGAAGATATTGCATATTCATTGATTGGTATCTTCAACAGCGATATTCGACCAGACTACGGAGAAGGAGGTGCCGCACTTGGTCACCTACTGGAAGAGATTGTGGCTCGTTCGGGAGAAGTGACGGTGCTTGACTGGACTGGCAAATCATCTCCATACAACAGCTGCCTTCCTGCCACCCTCGAGGTGTATAGTCGATCACCGGACATATTGTCTACCATCGAGGACGCTGAAATAGACGAGCGTGGTGGGGCGCTAAGGAATTCACTATCCAAAACAGATGCCCTGCTCATCTGCGATCGGATCACTCGACTACCTCCAGCACGCTTCGCCAACCGTCGGCTGCACCTCCCCTGCATCATTTTTACAGTCAAAAGGCTAGGTGTACAAGAACTTGGGAGCGGTTTAGAGAACCGTTACCGTGCCAGAGTATCAGGGATCGGTAACGTGGAATTCCAGACGCGGGACCGGCTCTCGCTGAGCGAGCCGCGCAAGCTCATATTCGTACACCCTTGGATACGCGATCTGCGAGGTCCGCTCGACGGCTTTGCTAGCGAAATTATAGCGGAAGATGATGACTCCGAGTCTGATAGCGAACCTGAGACCGAAGTGGGGTCTGCACCCGCTTCGCCGCTGAATGCTGTACCCACCACTACGGTGGACGACAACACGCGCGCATTGCGCCTGGTCGCTCGTCTGCAACAGCCATTCCATGGGTTGTTACTCCAACAACAGCCCAATGGAGAGTTCAAGCGGATCGCTGCTGAACATGAGATTGTAGTACCAGGAATCGAACACCGGGTCAACTTTGCTAGGGACGTGCGTGTCGAAGTCGTGGAGATATTGTGATGACCTACCGGGATTCTATCGACATGTATTCATTAGCTGTATTTAGCATTCATGTCTACCGCTGTCTTGTCGTTTCGTTATCATATTTCTCACTACCTAATTATGCCATTGTCGACGCACTATGGCTTCATCAGACTTCATGTCTTTTTTTAGTATGTCACCAGTCATCCCCATCATATTATTTATGAACACTGCTGCCATGTTTCTCGCCATGGACTAAGACGACTGTGGGAGAGGGAAACTGGGGTGACAAAAGCTCCCTATGGCTGTATGACCTGATCAAATAATGACTCCGTGTCATGATTGATTACTGTAAACAAGGTAGGCATACCTAATTGAGCAGCAGCCTTGGAGAACGTGTGCGACTTGACCCTGCCAGGAACCCCCCCACCGCATCACAAAAGTTGCAAAAGTCTGAGAATCTATTAGTATCTATTCTCACGTAATATCATATGCTCTAAACTGGTATTGCTTGTCAGGTTCCGTTCACCATGAGTTTACATTGTCAAAATTCTGCCTTTCCTGTTCAGAACCAGACGACCCAAATGAGCGCCGTGATTCTACTAGCTCCTGATAATAGCTTATATTGTCGGATCACTAGGTGTCACCAAAATACATATCATTTTTCTGTTACTAC
>JBBPKI010001100.1:0-14835 GCA_038089155.1 Nevesoporus exiguus
GAGGCTATACCAAGTACTAAAGTGTTGAAATACCTTGTTTGATTCAAAAGTGCAAAAACCCTTTCCATGATGTTACTGTTTTAAATCAATCATATCTCCATAGCATGTGAACCAAATGACATGACTCAGGGGGCAATTCCATAGCCAAGAGTATGTACTATTTATAACTCCACTAAAGCTAATTGTAATTCCCATGCTGTTTGATGGTGTGCTTCACACACTGCCATCCAGGCCAACATGAAAAGGGTTTTTGAGGTCACTGTAAGTCTAAGGAGATTGAGGTTTGCCTCTCCGAGGAAACCCAAGTCAGACAAAACTACGAATACCACCGACAGGCATCCTTTGACCCCAACAACGAATACTACGATGCCCAAGGAGGTCACCACTTTTGTACGCCAAGGACTCCTACCCCTGAGGTAGAAGAAGAAACAGACTCCGGATACTCCCCATTCCCAGCAAGGGAAGATGATGATGGTTGGCTTTACTATCAGCCACCAAACCCACATTATGCAGTACCAGACCCACTACCTCACCGAACTCTCTTTGAATGAGACAATCTTCTTCTCTACTTTCTAGATGTCATCCGAAACAATCTAGATTTTGATGAAGATCTACTCCTTTACTTCCAAGTCACTCCTGAAGAAGCTGCTAGGTTCAGGAGACAAGTAATATCAGTCCAACTTTACAAGGACCCCTGACTATGACAAAGGCAGGAGATAGGACTTCTCGAAGAACTAAGAGAAGGACTACTCGCCTTACAGAATCTATGCACCCCATCCCTCTCTCCTTCACCTGAACCGGAAGTAGCCCCGGTTCTACAAGAGAACCATCACGTCGCAGCACCCTTACAGGGACCCACTCCCGTTCGTCGACTCAGAAACCAATGACTCCTTCAAGAACCACCTAGATGACCAGCCCTCGTCCCCAGACCAGAACTCCCGATCTCCTCCCGCATCTGCTCCCATACCAGAAATGTCCACAGATTACATTAAGATGCTAGGAGAACAGCTACTAGCCCTGCAAGAAGAGCTCACAGAGCTTAAAAAGGAAAAAGGGAAAAGAAGGGCAGAAGCCACAGAAGTAAAGGTGTTCAAAAAGGTAGAAATGGTACCAGACCCCAGGAAATTTGATGGAAACAAAGACTTGTTTGAGGGTTGGCAAATGAACATGGCTTTGTATATAAAAGAAAATCCAGAATCTTTTCTCACGGATGAACAAATAACAACTGCGACTTTAACAAGAATTGGAGTGAAAACTGGAGAAAAGAACAAGTACGGAGCAGGACAGTGGGCAAGACAACAGCTTTGTCACTTCATAAAGACAGACGATTGGCCCACACAGGAAACACTGGGGAAACTTCTCATTTCCCACTTCAAGTCAATAAATGAGGAGGACAAAGCAAGAAACAAGCTAGAATGGTGCAAACAAATGAATGACGAATCCGCCCAATCCTTCACCACAAGGTGGTTGGGTTACTACTATGACACTGGCAGAGAACCCGCCAAAGCAGATCCTCAAGGAGTCAGACTCTTTGAGAAAGCCTTGTTAGAAAACCTAGCAAGGAAAGTCTATGAAGATGGCAAGAGAAGAACTTGCATTCAAGATTATGTGGAGACCGCAAAGGAAGTTGGAGCAAGACTTGAGTCGTTTAAGCTCCAAAAGACAGAGAAAGTCCCACAAAGGGCAGCTTACCAAGCACCCCAAGAAGGACAGGCTCGAACCTATGGAGGAAGAGGGCAACCCATGGACATAGGAGCTTTGTGCCAACATAACTCCAAATGTTACAACTGCGACAAAGAAGGACACGTTGCTAGGGACTGTCCTAACCCCAAAAAAGAATGTGGAGAGTGTAAGTTCCTCGGGGGAGGACACAAGTTCAATTGCCAAAAAAGGGCACAAGGACCTCAACGAAGGCCACAAATAAGAGAGATGACCAAGAAAGAGGAAGAGAAGAAGGAAGAAGAGCCAAAGGAGACAAAAGCCATTAAAGGGATGGACTATGAACAAATGAAGGCATACTTCTTTGACCTTCATGACACAGAAATGAAGAAGGCAGGAAAAGGCTATGGCAACTGAGGGAACTGGGACCTTAGAAGCCATCATTAAATACAAAAAATAGCTTTTCATCCCTCTCACCATATGTACAATACGGACAAGATTTCGATGACGATTCTTCTACATGCTATTTCTCTGAGTCAGAACAAACTAGCCTTATTTACAGAGTACATCTACCCATCACCGAGACCAGGTCTCCCCAAAAGGAGCTTGCTGCACGGGAATGCAGACTTAATTCAGTCAAAGAAAAAGAAAAAAATATTTATGAGGATAGTTTCCCAGAATGAATCCTCTTATGCAACACCAAAGTGCAATACAAGATCCTTATGAATATCTCGATCGCACATCCCACTACCAAGCACAAGAAACATCAGTGCAAGGCCCTCTTGGATAGTGGCACAAACAGAATCTTCATCGACAAGAAATGGGCCAAAGAAGTAAAACTTCCACTTCAGAAGATGGAAAAAGAAATTCCTGTCTTCAATGTAGATGGAACAAAGAATTCTGCCAGAGCAGTCACACATCAGGCAGAAATCATTCTAGATTACCAAGGACACCATGAATGCCTAGTTGCGGAAGTCACCAATTTAGGCAAAAACTCTATGATCCTAGGATATACATGGTTGGCTAAGCACAACCCAACCATAGACTGGACGAAAGGAGAAGTGAAAATGGCAAGGTGCCCAAGGTCCTGCTACATGCTGTCAGACCGAGGATCAAATCTGGCAAAAGAAAAAGAAGAAGAGCTCAAGCATGCCTCGACCGTGCATCGGTTCATAAAAAACCTCGAAGTACCCAAAAAGAAGGAACCAACTCTTGAAGAAATGGTTCCCAAAGAGTACCATCACTTCTTGGAAGTCTTCAGTAAGAAGGAGTTAGAACAACTCCCACTCAGAAAACCCTGGGATCACGAGATAAAGCTAAAGCCTGGCTTTCAATCAAAAAAGGCAAAAATATTCCCCATGAGTAAGGACGAATGGAAGAGCTGAAGTCCTTTGTGGAAAAACAAACCAAGAAAGGGTACATTAGACCCTCACGCTCTCCACAAACTTCACCAGTCTTCTTTATTCCTAAAAAGGATGGAAAGAGAAGATTGGTACAAGATTACCAATACCTCAATGAGTGGACAGTAAAAAACAATTATCCACTCCCCCTTATAAGTCAATTAGTGGACAAATTACAAGGAGCCAAACTGTTCACAAAATTAGACCTTAGATGGGGATATAACAATATCTGAATAAAAGAAGGAGACAAATGGAAAGCGGCGTTTGTCTCTCACTCAGGAGCCTATGAACCTCTAATGATGTTCTTTGGCCAATGCAATGCCCCCGCTACATTCCAGCAAATGATGAATGAGATCTTTGCTGACATGGACGGTGTCATCATAGTCTACATTGACAACATAATGATATTCACAAAAACAGATGACGAAGCAGAACACGATAAGATCGTCCAAGAAGTTCTCAAAAGGCTTAAGGAGCACAACCTATTCCTGAAGCCTGAGAAATGCTTCTTTAAGCAAAAGGAGGTCGAGTTCCTCGGAATGGTAGTCAATACCGAAGGAATTAAAATGGAGAAAGGGAAGGTAGAGGCTATTCTCCAATGGCCCATACCTAAAAATGTCAAAGGAGTCTGAAGCTTTCTCAGACTCACCAATTATTACAGATGGTTCATTCAAGACTTCTCACAAGTCTCCCACCCCTTGAATGATCTAACAAAGAAAGACCAACCCTGGCAGTGGGGACCCCAGGAACAAGGAGCTTTTGATCAGCTCAAAGAAGCCTTTACCACAGCACCTATACTCGCTTACCCTAACAACAATAGCGAGTTTCGCTTGGAAACTGACGCTTCGGACTTTGCAACCAGTGCGGTCCTTTTGATCAAACAAAATGATAAATGACATCCTGTTGCCTTCTCCTCTGCATCAATGACCCCCGAACAGAGGAATTACCCAATCACAGATAAGGAAATGCTCGCCATCATACTAGCTCTTGAGCAATGGTGGCATTACCTTGAGGGGGCAGAAGAATTTGAGGTTTGGACAGATCACACCAACCTCAAATACTTTGTGACGAAACAAGACCTGAACCAGAGACAAGCTCGATGGTTACAGTGGCTATCCCGATTTAATTACATCTTAGTCAATAAGCCCAGTTCACAAATGGGCAAAGCAGATGCTCTCTCTCGACGAGAGGATCATGCACAAGGAATAGACGAAGATAACAAAGGTCTTCAAATGATCCCTGAAAATAGAGTAAGGGCACAAACATGCTACGGGTACTCAATCGAGGGGGAAGAAAGGAAACTCCTCGAAAGGATAGTCAAAGCACAAGAAGAATGGAAGGGCAATGATAAGCCCAACCTACTAAATAAGGACAGAATTCTGTATCTTGGTGACAGAATCTTCATTCCCCAAAAGGAAAACTTGCACCAAGACATCATCACATTATACCACGATTCTCCTATCGCCAGACATGGGAGTGCCGAAAAGACATGGCAAATGATAGAGCGATACTTTCAATGGAATGGCCTTCGAGCCCAAGTGAAAAAATATTGCTCAAGGTGTGATAGATGCACACAAATGAAGCCAGAAAATAAGGCCCCCAAAGGAGAATTAATTCCGAACCCGATCCCAGAAGATCCTTGGAAGGATATATCCATGGACTTTATTACCGACCTCCCCTTATCAAACAACTACGACTCTGTACTAGTCATAGTAGACTGCTTTTCAAAAGAGGTGGAATTTATCCCCACCAATAAGACTATCACAGCTCTGGGTACAGCCAAGCTTTATAGAGATCATGTTTGGAAGCACCATGGTCTCCCACGGTCCATAATCTCCGATAGAGGACCACAATTCGCTTCACAAGTAATGAAGGACTTGGGCAAGATGCTCAGAATAGACCTAAATATGTCTATGGCATTCCATCCTCAAACTGATGGACAGACAGAAAGGGTCAATAGAGACCTTCAATAGTATCTCAGACTGTTCACCGCTGAGAAACAAGAAAAGTGGGCAGAGTGGCTCCCCTTGGCTCAATTCTCATATAATAATCGCCAACACTCCACCACCAAGAAAACCCTGTTCGAAGTTACCAAAACTTACAAACCAAGAATGGGTATTGAACCCACAATTACAAAGAACGAATCATCCTCGGCATTTGCACAGGACTTTTCAAATACGCTTGAGCAAGCTAAAGCCTCGCTTGAAAAAGCTCAACAAACAATGAAAAAGCAAGTGGATAAGCACTGCACCAAGGTTCCAGACATGGTAGTCAGAGATAAAGTCTGGCTATCAACTGAGAACATTAAACTGAATCGGGCCTTGAAGAAGCTCACAGAGCGATGGATCAGCCCTTATGAAATCCTCTCATTCACAGGACCCAATGCCGTCACACTCAAACTACCATCTACCCTGCAAATCCACCCTACAGTAAATGTTTCAAGAGTTAAACCTTGCAAGGAACACCTTGAAAATCAACCCATAGTAGCCCTGGGACATGTGGTGGGCACACAAGAAGGACTACCAGAGTTCAAGGTGGACTATATAGTCAACTCACACCTGAAAGGACGATCTCTGGAGTTCTTGGTACACTGGAAAGGCTATGACGAGAAAGACCACACATGGGAACCTCAGAGCCACCTTACTAATGCCAAAGAGGCAATAAAGGACTTTTACCTTTCCAACCTGGCGGCACCCTGGAAGCTCAGAATGGTCCAAACAGACTTTGATTCTCTTTTCTCTTCATATGTTAACATAACGGAGCCCTCCCAGGTTCCCTTCAATCGCCTGGAATGCAATTCATAGGAGGAGGGTAATGTTACGATTTCTCCTTATCTTATCTTATCAAGTCACATGACCACTAACACGTGACCATGGGACATGTCACCTGACCAAGTCTAGGTCAAACCCTTTCACTTCATTCACATTCGTTCTAGACCTCTTATCTACATGCTTCCTTAATTACCAATGTTCCAGACCCTTATCACTAATTCCGCTCCACAGTGACATAGCACTGACATCATACCTTAGTAAGATATCTCACGTCTGCCCTAAAGTACATTGTAGTATATAAACTGAATGTCATCAACAACTGGACTTCAGTCAAGTCCTGGTTGATTCCCCTTCCTCTTGACTCTAACAAGCTTCTAGTGTGTGACCGAAGCCTTAACTGGATAGGTTGCCAACAGCTGGCAGTGTTCAAGAATCCAAGTCCCCTTATGCAAGAGAGGGATCCATTTTTTGAGGAATTCTTGGAGACAACAGATTCACAGGTAGAACAAGGAGTTTGGAGGAAATACAATGATATCATACAGGTGAATATGCATCATCAGGATCAAGGACCGACCCCTCTTCCTGATGATATGGCACTCATATCCAACCACATGTGTATTCCATTCACCATACCTGCATGTGAGACTCATTCCATTTATAAAAACAAAACAAACAGCTTCATGTATCAAGGTGAGACCATTGGTCAAGCCTATGAAGGAGCTGGTTGGGCGTTTCCAATGCCCAAAGACCATCAGACTCCTGATACTCCAGCTCACTTCATCAGATATGAAATCTACTGCCAATGCCATTTTCCTCCCAACTCACACAACTACCTTCTCTTCTGATCTCTTGCTTCTATTCTGGTAGATTCCCTGGATTGTCAATTTCTTGGACCAGTGACTATGCAGCAGTGGAACAAAGCAGCAGATAAGTTTTGGTGCAAGACTTTCTCTTCTTCTACCATGCAAAAATTTTTGGTTAAGTAGATGGATTCAGAGATGGATTCAAAAGTGCAGCCATCTACCTCTGTTGTATATTGACCCCACCAATGCCACTCATTGCAATAATTCAGCCATGAGCCACAACACAAATGTTGTGCCATCGAGTGTGGATGTGCTCAGTGAGAGTTTCTGATTGAGCAAGGAATAGATCCAGGGATGAATGAGAGATGGATCTTTCATCCCTGATGACTTGTCTATTGTCTTGGTTTCCACCTCACTGGGCAAAGGCATTGTTGTCACATGATAAACAGGCAGATCTGTCTCTGGACTGGACCCAAGGGCATCTTTGAGTTCCGTGGTCGAGAGATGATGCCAGAAAGACTGAGCTGCCTGGCAGTAACTTGATGGCGAAGGAAGCTTGTGCGAGTGCTCATATGGCATCACAGTCACAAGGTCGGGCAACCTTAGAGTGTTGTGACAATGTTGTCTATCGCGATCCCCTCGATTGGTTGTGGAACGTGCGGTGGCGCTAGCCGGGTGTAGACATTAAGAGCCTGTTCGACAACCCAGGAAGAGCTGCTATATCTGCTAAATACTGTTAGGTGGTCGAGGCTCAGGCAAGCTCAGGCTCGAGCGCCGACAAACTTTGATTGGGGCTCAGGTAGAGGTCAGTAGGGCTGCCAACCGTACTATCCCGACCTAGACCACGACGTCCATTGTCGTCCACCCGATCTCTACTGTATGTCGACCGTCTGAACACCGCCCATCAACTCCCTCGACGCCGTCTCCTGGCGAACTCGAACCATAATCAACCCATCCGCTGCGACGCGTCGATACCGCGCGCGTGCCACCGGTGCAAGCAGCAGCGCCCCAAACGGCTGCCTAAGCCGCGCGACGAGCCGCAGCGCCCGCATCTGCAAGGCGTCGTCACCGTCCATCACACCAACGCCATCGCGCGCGAACTCTTGGTCGAGCAAGGGACTGACCCAGGGATGCATCAGCATGAGATCCTTTATTCCCGACAGCTCGTCCGTCGTCTCGATCCCGAACTCTTCGAGCATGGGCGTCGTTGCCCGGTACAGACGCGGCTTGGCCCTGGTCTGAATCTCAGCCTCGGACTCGGCTTCGGTCTCCGAAGGTGAGGTCTCGTCGAGTTGGGTGATCGAAAACACGATACCGGGAAGGGTGAGTCGACTGGCGTTAAAGGATGGCGAGGGAAGTTTGTTGAGGCGGTCATACAGTATCACGGCTATAGAGATGTCAGGCAAGGACACACGCAATGCTTTGACGGCGCGATCCATCTCTGCTGCGTCCATGGGTTGCGGGACATGCGGCGGGACGACTTGTTGATAGACTGTGAGATCTGGAGGTAGGCAGCTATTGTAGCTACCAGCACGCCCAGTCCAAGCGAGGATCGTAACGTCGCCCGAACCTGTTAGAATGTGTTCCAAAAATCGACCGACTGCGCGATTGCCCTCGCCATATATGACAGGAATGGCAGCATTGAAGATGCCAAGCAACGAGTATGCGATGTCCTCCACGAGCGTCGTTTGACGCGTCGAAGCTAGTTGAAGCTTCTCGCGCACCATATCGAGGCCCGGAAGAAGTACAGAAATATCCTGCCCTGCTGGAGGTTGCATCTCCGAGATCACTGCAGGCGACTCTTTATGGTTGGGTATTTCCAGGCCGAGGTATGGTTTCCAATCCTCCGTATAAAACCGGACAATCTCCGCAGCCACATATTCTTGGTAGGTCCATCCTCGAGTGTTCCAGACGCTCCTCCGGAGATCACCAGGAACCTGCGACTGCGACAACACCCCGCGAAGGTAGATGATCGTCAAGGACGATCCACGATACCATGTGAACATTGCAACCAGCGACTCTTGCAGCACCACGTTGTTGACTTTATCAACACAGCATGTGTCGCTCCACGCCCACCGGAAGCTAAGAAAGTGCACGAGCGAGCAAAAAGTCTTGAGTTTGGTGTTCGTCGAGGACGGCTCTAGCTTGTAGACCGTAACATGGTCGACCTTCTGGAGAAGGGGTTCGTCATGTTCCCACGTGTGTGAGAGCATCACGTATCGGTAGAACTCCTTGACCTCTCTCCAGATGCGAGCATAGTCCAATTCCTTTGTCATCGACGACACTAGTTCACTGTAGATCGGGAGCGCCTCGAATGCCTTCGCTTGCTCCTTCTTATCACATAAACGACCGGTGGCGGTGTCAATTAGTACCCGCGGCATGTCACGAATGGTCTGCTCGACAATGCGTCGAATTGTCAGTGTAGCATCAACATACTCGCAGCGTTCTATCATCCATAGCCAGTATCAAACGTGTGAGTTGGACGGTGGGGAGGAAGTGGCTCACCGCGAATACGTTCCTCTGGCGACTCCCCCAATTTCAATAGCATTGTGTGAAATGTTTCAACCGCCTCGGCGTAGCGTCCTGCCCCGTGTAATGCCGCATGCTTCATCTCATATCCTCGATGACACGAGGGATCGAGTCCAATAGCCTGCACGTTCGGTTATTTATCATGTCCGCAACACTTGCGCACAGCGTGTACCTCATTGGCGTCATTTAGCGCGTCCACCCATGCGTTCATCATCAGACGTGCTTTGCTCCGCTTGAGAAGGAGATCCTTGCGATCCACAGGGTCGAGCAATAGTACAGCGGAAAAGTTTTTCTCGGCTTCGTTATAGTTACCAGAGTCCATTGCAGCGCCTCCGAGCTGCTCTAGCCCTTCTCTGCATCGCTGTCGAAACCCTGCGTAGGGAACTTAGAAGATATTTGGCGGTGGTACTCACACAACCACTCACCGAGCTCCCACTGCTCGCGCTCATCGTGGGACGTCATATCAATCACCAGCTGGCCCTGCATCCGTCGGAAGCATTCGACTCCTTCCCAGAGGCGACCATCCCCTTCGAGAGTGCTGCAGATGGTCTGATAGATGACAAACATGGGAAGCTGAAACTGTGCAGGAAGGGGATCAGTGTCAAGACTGACTGGTGTATGATACAAGGAACACCTTGCTAACGGCACCCAATGCTTCGTCAACCGTGCCATGGATCAACACCACCTTTGCCCATTTTATCAGCACGGCGTTCGAAGCAGAGGGACAGAGTGACAACGCTGTAGAGTACGCTATGAGCGCTTCGTCATATTTATCGGCATTCAACGCCTCATTGCCAATCAATTCTAGCTTGGATCTGCATCGGTTCGTAAACTCTGTCGAGAGATATGAGGTACTCCATTTCGCTACACGAGACCAAAACTCACCTGCAAGCCAGTCCATTAGTAGTCCATTGGCCCTCACTTCCTCGCCCAAATCATTCGCGGTGATCTCAAGAAGAGACTCTGCAGAATCGATTATACGACCGTCAGCATACAGGGCTTCGCAATGATGCTTTCGCTCATGTACATGAAGGAGCTGGAAAAGGCCACCGGCGTCGCGCTGGGAGTCGGCTAGCTCTACACGGAGTTGGTCAACGGTCTTTTCAAGATGCGCGATTTTACTACCTATGGCGGCAGATGTAAACAAAGTGAGCCAAGAGATCAATGGAGGACGTACTCGAGTCTTTCTCCTTTTCGATCAGGGACTTCACAGTTTCACTGAGCCTATATCTCTCCAGCTCGGCCGTGCGTTGAGAGTCAGCAAGCTGATCACGTAGCTCCTGGATAGTCTCCTCGAGGCCCATGGCTTGGTCTTCTGATAGACGTGAATGTCAGAACACCAAAACCAAGGCACAAACGAACGTACTTGGGTCGTCCTCCTGTGTGGGAGGCAATTCCACCGTCCCCTCGCGATCAACCACTTCAACGTCCGTGTGCCAAGATTCTGGTAGGCGCATGGTCTGCAGCAACGTACGAAACAGGCAGTCGTTCAGAGGGGGCCTGACACTCTTGACATGAATGAACGTGAACTTACGTGGTCACAATAGGAAGGAGGGAGGATGTCACGGAGACTATAAAGAACGATTGTGTGGCCCCCAGCAATGGCAATGTCGTAGCCTGCCGAGATGGCAATGGACTCGACAATATCTGGGTGCTGAATGATGGACCCAACTCTCTTGTGTGTTGCTGTGTCCCAGAACGAGACGCAGGAATCGCCGGAAGTAGCGACAAACGCGCCATTGTCTGCCAAGGCGATACAATTTGGATAACGACTGCTGTGAATGAGCCATTTCGAGAGTGTTACCCCGGAACGCACATCGAGACAGTTAATATCGCCGTTAGAAGATAGGGCGAGGAGTTGCTTGTTATCATTGGCCCAGGCGAGGGACTGGTTCCGGATTGAGTGAACTCGCACCGGAAAATCGACGAGGAGGCTCCCATCCTGCCAAATGTTATAGACTCGGATGGAATTATTGCCCCACTGCATTGCAGTTGCGATAAGGCGTCCATTGGGTGAGAATTTAACTGCTGTCACGGGGTAGTCGTGCTGCAAGGGGCCGATGAGTGGGGTGTCACCAACGGGATGGAGCAGCCAGATGTGGAGGGTGCCGTCCTCGCATCCCGTCGCGATACGTATTGGATCGATAGATGACGAGATGTCTATGGCAGACACTGTGAGTCCAGCCCGCGCTTTCGAGAACTCGGTCGACTTTTCATGAGTCTTCGCATCCCATACCACCACACCCTGCCAGGTCCCACTCACGGCCCACTTCTCACCTCTGGACACCGCGATGTTGCGAACGGCACCTCCCGTGCTCATGGTCGGCATTTCTACCCTCCTACCATCATCTGCTCGCCAACGTCGAACTCTCCCATCTCTGCTACCGCTCAAGATGTGTTTCCCATCAACAAGGAACGCAACCGACCATGTCTCGTCTTGGGTGTCGATTTCAGTCGATTTCAGTTTTTTTTGGTGAACGATACGA
Source organism: Nevesoporus exiguus (assembly GCA_038089155.1). NCBI lineage: Eukaryota > Fungi > Basidiomycota > Agaricomycetes > Boletales > Boletaceae > Nevesoporus > Nevesoporus exiguus. Next base: position 11,649 of record JBBPKI010001100.1, read on the forward strand.
GTGGAATTGTTTTCATCTGACTCTAAGGTCCACGTCAGCATCGCGCTCCAAAATACCTTACCCAGGATATTTACCATCCCTTTGCGGTCGGCCTTTTTTCCAAAACATCCGGGCCAGGCGGTTGAGTGGAAAAGAAAGGATATCGCCAGCGATTGCACGGCCGTCTACTCGCTCCACAGCATATAGGTTAGCACGTGACATTCGTTAACTCGCCTAAAAAGGCAACCCTGTTGCCGTCTGGATTTGGTCACTTTTTCGTGGGCGTGAGACCACCCGAGTACCCGAGTCGTTCTGCTGGCGATTCGTCCATCTTGCAGCCCTCCGGCACCGCAGAAAACGCGTCTAACGCTCTCCGCGCCCATTGGCGTCATCACTTTCGTCGACCACCGAACGATACCTGAGAGTTCGGACTAATATCACTCGACCCTTTCGTTATTATCACCGTTTCGCCCTAGTCAGGTACTTACCACTCCTTTGCCGTTGGCTTATGTTCAAAGATATGCTCTGCCATGTGTCAAAGCGATTCAACGCAGCATTCATGCTCGTTTCCTCGTGGTACGCCGGTGCCGCCCTAGCCTGGGTGCGACCTGCAAGTCATCAATAAAAAAGGTCTTGTCGAGATCGAACGAACTGTGCAACAGCTGCGATAAATACGGGTTTCCTTTTATTCGCCACTGGAGTTTTGTAGCCCATGCGTCTGGCATGCGTGAGGGGTTGGACCCTGCCTCCACCGTCACTTGCGCAGACGAGTACTGGCAAACACCTGACAGGGTCAAACTATGGTATGTAGTCAACGAGTTCGAATGCTTCAATTCTGCCTCACTCGTGTCTTCTCTCGTAGAAGCATACTTTTCATCTCGATCCGTCCCATTTTTGGCGTACGCGCGTGCTCGCCTCGACTCAAAGTGGCATTAGCCGTGCCTTTGCGGTTTGTATTGTATCCATCTCATTAGGTATTTCATCGGGATGGCGCAATTATGCATGTAGTTTCTCGTCGAATGTTCTGGCATTCGTCTCATCCCGCACTTGCCACCGCTAACTAATGAATTCCCCGACATCTGACACCGGTTACTTCGGGTTTCACGACGATTGCGTCGAAGATGGTTAGTCGGTCTCAGGATTATGTCTCAAGTCACCTGTCACACTTCGGGGATGGATGGAAATGACCGTCGGAAATTTGATGTTGTCTTAGTCGGACAGGCTCCAGCAAACCCAGATACCGCCAGAAATAGTGGAATTGAGCAGTCATTCTTCACTTCCACGTCATTGAACGAGATGCATTTATGAGAACCCGAGCCTCTTGACTCATCGATCATGTCAAGCTTTACCATGATAGCTCCTGTATCAGGGGGGTGTTGACCATCACAGGCTATACATACAAGACAATGTACAAGCTATTGAATGATGGCATCACTTCGGGCCATAGCACTAGATGGGAGTTATCCGGTCGTAGAGCAGGGCGAGCGAGGACATCTTAGTAGAGAGCACCCCACTACGTCCGCTTTGGGGAGTTCTGGAACACCAAGTTCACTACCGGCTTGTTCTTCTGAGTGCGGTCTTGTCCCTGCCGAGGACCTAACATGAGCATCAGATGCCTTCGAGTAGTTGTGTAATCCCGCATTGTGTCATGCAATCAACGCGTTGCGATGCGTCCGACGTGTGAAAGGAGGTCCTCAGAGGAACGTGCCGGCTCGAACGGAGTCATGCCAGTTAGATGCCGTCGACAAGTGCGTGTCACGGCATCGGCTCCTTCGCTATCAGAACCTAGTACAAATCGAAGAGAGCAACTTTGATCGAAGCTTCTCTGTTTAATTTTCTGACCAAAAGTGGCTGATGCGACTCGAGATTCAAGTACCCACAAGTCAGCGCTGATGACGACCATCCCGGATAATTTGGTGGCGCACGCTTACTACTGGTTATGACAGAAGGTATTGGCAAGTACTAGAACATCGTATGCCGATGACGCAGTGCCGGCGGATCGTTGGGAGCGACTTTCCCATCCGACCACGCCCGTACATCCCTTTTCTAGGCAAAACTGCGAAGTGTTGACGAACGGCTGTGTCAGCACTCCAGAGAGTAGATAAAAGGCTCGTTCAAGCACACCACAATGACCAACATCCACTCGCATCACAACTCTTCCCTCAAAGGACTCCTTCACAATCTTCATGTCTGATTCCCGTGTTTGGCTCAGTAAGTCGATCTCGGTTCGGTGCTCTCGCATTGTCTGATCTACGCCATGTTAAACAGTTACTGGTACTTCCACCGGCATCGGTCAAGCCTCCGTCAAGGAGGTGATCGAGGCTGGCGAACGTGTCGCAGCGATCACGCGCAAAGCATCCAGCGTCTCCGGGCTCTCCGCAACCTACCCCTCCGATAAGCTCCTCGTAGTCGAATACGACGTCGGAAACCCCTCCCACAGCGCCGAGTCCCTCTTCGAGAAAGTCCACAGCCACTTTGGCCGTATTGACGTCGTGGTCAACAATGCCGGGTACGGTTTGAACAGCGTCGTCGAAGGTACGACTGACGAAGAGGCGCGCAATCAATTCGAGGTCAACTTCTGGGGCGCTGTTCGCATTAGCCGCGTGGTGGGTCTTTACCTTGTGGATCAAATGTATGGTTCATCTAATGTTGTCTCCAGGCTGTCAAGTACTTCCGTGAAAATAATACCCCTGCTGGCCGTATCATCAACGTCTCTTCCGTCGGCGGTTTCATCGGAAATCCCACGCTTGCCTTCTACTCTGCAAGCAAGTTCGGTACGTCTCGGCTGTCTGTCGTGAAAAAGGATTTCGTGGCTGAATGTGATTCACAGCACTGGAAGGGTTTAGCGAGGGCCTCCAAAAAGAGCTCTGTCCCGAATGGAATATCAAAGTGATCATTCTTCAGCCTGGAGGTGTGAGGACGGAGTGGGCAAAGGGCAGCATGGTCGACCGCCCCTTGCCGCCCGCCTATGACAGCCCTGACAGCCCTGCTAACAAGATGCGCGAACTTGTCAAGGCTCACCCGCCGACTGGGGATGCTGTTAAGCGTACGTTGACTGTTGTAGAATCCTTACGCTGGCACACTACTGACGAGTGCGCCATTGATAGTCAGTCGCGCATTGATCAGCATCTCTCGCGAAGCCAACCCTCCTCTTAGATTGCCTCTGGGTTCTGATGCGCAGTGGATCGTCCTCAACAAGCTCAAGGAG
>JBBPKI010001101.1:0-14830 GCA_038089155.1 Nevesoporus exiguus
TGTAGACACCTCAGTCCGTTGCACCGCACGACGACTGAGGTGAGCTAGTTATCATTCACACTTACCTACTTGAACTTACCTGTATGTAGATTGTCTCTCGACAGGTAATACATTTAGTCCGTTGCACTGCACGACGACTGAGATTGTCTCTCGACAGCCGTCGCGCCTCCCCTTTCTCGCGCATTTATTCTATAATATACATCGTATCAGTCGCCATGAGCCAGGTCAGGATGGGACTAGCTGTCCCCTTAGTCACCCGTACTACCCTTAACGCATATCCTGTTAACGGTGCTGGAGAAATGAGTTCGAATGAAGGGTTTATTGGAATGTGCCGACCTAGTATAAAGGCTGTAAGGAGCGTGTAGAGTAGCTTACTTCCAGTCGAGTAGGTATGAGACTAGAGGAAAGATGAACGGAGCTTGTGCGTGATGCGACGCGGCGCGGTGTCCGTAAAAGGGAATATAATATGTAGTGACGGACCATGATACGGGTATAACGGCGGGCTGTTCTCCAACAGGGTTTAGTTGATCGATTTAGACGCCTGCACTACACTTGACTGCTAATCATACATGTCATTTCCAAGCTGAACTCCAACCTTGCTATCGTACAACAATATTTGCGCCAATATCATCACCCACGTCACCGACCGACTGCATCAATCGTACTCAGTTCGGCGAGACCGTCGCAAGGGGCGTATTGATCCAGTAGTGCGTGTTGAGTTCGATATCGGTGAACGTCAGTTTAGCTTGGGGACCGAAGACGAGCGTGTGGGTCGATCCACCAAAGTGGAACATTCCAAGCTGTTCCCCGGGGACGACACGTTGATTAGGCTTCACGGTAATCTCGCATGTGGATACCTCCGCCATTCCAACTGCAATGAAGCACATCAACCCGATGGCGGGGTTGTCTGCCTCGATGAAGACCAGGGCCCGGGCGGCGGAAATATTGAGCCAAGGCAGAGAGCGCACGATGGCTCCGTGAGGGTCGCCCTCCTCGAGGTCGTCTGGATGCTTACGGGGAGGGGCGCCATCGTCAGGGAGGACAGCGTGGTAGGTGCCAGGCAACACGAAGGCATCGGTGACGGTACCCTTGATAGGACTGTGCCAGCGATGGTAGTCCTGGGGACTAAGGAGCGCCTGGTAAACTGTCCCGTTCTCGAACTTCTTGGCGATTTCGTCATCTCGATTGAATATGTCGTAGAGAGAGTAGGGTCGATCTTTGAGCCAGAACGTGTCGTGAAGCTTGACGTTGGTAGCAATGCGGGCAGTGGTGGATTCGCAAGCATGGCGGATAATGCTGAGGTTATCAGGGGCCTCGATGGGGCGTGCCGGTGGGTCAACCACGAATTCTCTAACGAAGAAGTGGTCCCACGACGTGAAGCCTCTGTTGTCTGCACCCGGATCGGGACATTGATAGGTTGTTTCAAAAGTTAGTGGTGTGAGGTAGGGCTCGAAGTCTGCCGTCGCTACCGCACCGAACCACCCTTCCTCGCTGGTGTTAAGGGAAGAGTTGGAAGGAAGAGAATAAGGGTCAGAAGGAGTCGAACAAAGGTAGGTGCCCCAGCTGTCCAACAAGTTCTTCAGTGCGACGTTGAACGGGCCATAACGAAACAGGTCGTAGGCTGCGATGGTGTTGCAGAGCATGTCTAAGACGAGGGACAAAGGAACACCAATCGGCTCTGCGATGATGGTGCCATCTTCACGCTTGGCTTTGTAGTATTTGGGAGGCTCGTAAACGATAATGTCGAGGAGATATAGGAGTGAATCAAAGTCTGTAACGACGTAGTTAGGGTCGACCCACTGCGGAAAAGAAAAGAATAATGTCAGTTTGCGCAGTGACGAGGTCAGTTGGTCCATACCTTGGGATCAGTGTTAACCTGAAGGAATATTTGGTCAAAGAGCTTCACCATAGTGTCGTCACCCAGGATGGCGTCGGCGAAGCGTTGGACTGGGTCGGTATGGAGAACCTTGGAGCCGAATACGGCCTTTTTCCGCTTGCGGGCCAGGTCCACTTTCTGCCTGTAGAAGGACCAGTAAACTTCGCGGGAGCGAGGTAACCAGCCGTAGTAGAGACTACGCGAGGTGCCGGAAGGCATTTTAAAAACTGAGGTTGAGTCAAATGGGAAGACTGGATGAGAGCGAATTCAGAGAGCTGGCGTCCACGAATGATCCAGTCCCATTGTAGCACCGGTGTGGTATTTGTATACAGTACACCAGAGGGGCGTTTGACCTTGATTGGACAGAGTACGCCGACCCGAGGACGGTACTAAGTCGTCATAGAAATTTCCATTGATTCTAGAAGAGCGACTCTGGAGAGACTTACGCCGGCACCCATTGGAGCTGTGGATGAACATGAGGAAATAATGAAGGGCTGGCGCTATTTCCTCGGACATATGATCTTATCGAGCTGATCATAACTGAATCCGAATCGGCGACTTGGATGACTGAGCCCGAGCTCCCAAGGTTGTCAACGCTGGAGTCCTCAGATCTTTTTGAAAAGCTTCAAGTTGATAGGCTGAGCACAGCGATCTGTACCACGTCTTGTTTATCAAGAATCGACTGCTAGGCAACGTAGGAGGACAGATGCAGCAGAGGACAGCCCGACCCACGGGATTTCCCGACTCGAGAAGTCTCGCGAATGCAATGAGCCAGCTTTCGGACTTCAAAATCACTCACAACAGTATATGGGACCTCTAGAAGGCTCCATTGACCGTGTCACATGCGACCCATAAGCTTTCATTTTACCTTTCGTAGCAAGGCAGTTCGAAACGGAACTCGAATGCACAAGTATTCTCTACGTGCGCGCTTCTGTACGATTCTAAAGCGGTGGTGGACCTCGGGGCCTATGAGATAATCGCCGCAGTAGAAGTCTGGCCAATCAGCTGTCGCTATCAGACAGTGGACCTCGGCGTCGCTCGCTGAGGGGAAGATGCGAAGTGAAGGCTTGATTAGAATGAATCGAACCAGGTGCGTGAAAGGTTCCATAACTTTTTGTGTATCCTTCTAAGACCGACTTTCGCACGTAATGTGCAACACTGCAATTCCCTCACGAGTGAATCAACAAGTGAGAACAGATAGTGAAGCATAACGCTACAACGCGTTCCTGAGCGGACGGGGAACGGACCCTCCAATTTGAACAGGCGAATGGAGGCTTGGCCTACAGAGAACATTATCACTGGTAGCGAGTGGCCCCAAACACATCGAGAAAGTGATGTACGCGCGATGTCCGTACTCAAAAAGTGCGCGGCAACCTCCCGACTTGCGGGGAGTCAATCGCTGGTGCTCCCGATCCATTGTTTCGTGGAAGAGAGCAAGAGATTCGGAGCGCGCCAATCGGTGCCGTGCCAAACGATTTGTGGGGGGCCGGAGAAATACCTCCCGTCCGATGAGCCCACTGAGCGGCTCAGTTGGCGGCTGGTCTCTGACCCTATCCCTGGCCATCGTCCCTAACAATTCGCTGCACCTGCTCGACAGTAGGATGGAAACCAGATGGAACCTCTTTCGTCCTAGAGTAAAACTTTCGCGGGATCTATACCTTGTATAGATAGATCGGGTCACCACCAGCTCGGTGCCACCGTCAGAGACGGATGCACTTCCAAGCCGAAGCGAGTGTAGGACAGTAACAGAGGCTCGCCGCATGTCTCGTCAATGTCGATGGCGACAGCCCCTGCCCCACGGCAAGAAAACGTCTCGAACTGGTCAACACGTGCTAGCTCACTCGCGATACACATCTTATCAGTCGTCACGAGCCAGGTCGGGATGGGACTAGCTGAGTGGACAAGGGTCCAGTTGATCGGTCCAGACACGTGGGCATGCCGCTCGAGCCTGATGCAGATGTCCAACGCTTGAACCATAACCAGCGGGGTTTCCACTATTGGTTGTCTCGGCCGTCGTCTCCCTTCAAATAAAAGTTACTCACTGACTGACTGGTATCAATTGGCAGGGCGATAAACTACCAGTTGTCGGGTAGGATTGCTTTTTATAGGACCTCCTCTTAGTCCCCTGTACTACCCTTAACGCATATCCTGTTAACGGTGCCGGAAAGACGATTCGAATGAAGGGTTTAGCTGATCGATTTAGACGCCTGCACTACACTTGACTACTAATCATACATGTCATTTCCAAGACCTGAACCCCAACCTTGCTATCGTACAACAATATTTGCGCCAATGTCATCACCCACGTCACCGCCTGACCGCATCCATCGTACTCAGTTCAGCGGGACCGTTGCAAGGACCGTATTGATCCAGTAGTGCGTATTGAGCTTGATATCGTTGAACGCGATCTTAGCTTGAGGACCGAAGATGAGCGTGTGGGTCGATCCACCAAAGTGGAACATTCCAATCTGATCCCCAGGGAGGACACGCTGTTTCTCCTTCACGACAATCTCGCATGTGGATACCTCCGCCATTCCAACTCCGATGAAGCACATCAACCCGATGGCGGGGTTGTCTGCCTCGATGAAGATCAGGGCCCGGGTGGCGGAAACAGTGAGCCAGGGCTGAGAGCGAATGAGGGCTCCGTGGGGGTCGCCCTTCTTGAGGTCGTCGGGATGCTCAGGGGGTGGAGCGCCGTCGTCAGGGAGGACAGCGTAGTAGGTGCCAGGCAACACGACGGCCTTGGTGACGGTACCCTTGATAGGACTGTGCCAGCGATGGTAGTCCTGGGGACTAAGGAATGCCTGGTAAACTGTTCCGTTCTCGAACTTCTTGGCGGTTTCGTCGTCTCTGTTGAGCATGTCGTAGAGAGAGTAGGGCTGATCTTTGAGCCAGAACGTGTCGTGAAGCTTGACGTTGCGAGCAATACGGAGAGTGGTGGACTCGCAAGCATTGTGGATAACGCTTGGGTTGTCAGGGTACGCGAGCGGACGTGCCGGTACTGGTTCAACCACTAGTTCCCTAACGAAGAAGTGGTCCCATGACGTGAAGCCTTTGTTGTCTGCAGACGGATCGGGACATTGATAAGTTGCTTCAAAAGTTAGTGGTTTGAGGTAGGGCTTGAAATCTTCTATCGCTACCTGGCTGAACCACCCTTCCGCGCCGCTGTTAAGGGAAGAGTTGGAAGAAGTCGAACGAAGGTAGGTGCCCCAGCTGTCCAACAAGTTCTTGAGCGCGACGTTGAACGGCCCATAACGGAACAGGTCGTAGGCTGCGGTGGTGTTGCTGAGCATGTCGAAGACGAGGTACATAGGCACACCAATCGGCTCTCCGATGATGTCGCCATTTTCAAGCTCGGCTTTGTAGTATTTGGGAGGCTCGTGAACGATGATGTCGAGAAGATCTAAGAGTTGATCAAAGGTTTCGGCGACGTATTTTGGGTCGACCCACTACGAAAAAGAAAGGAGTAAAGTCAGTTTGCGCGGTGACGAAGCCACTTGGTCCGTACCTTGGGATCAGTGTTAACCTGAAGGAAAATCTGCTCAAAGAGGTCCACCATGGTGGAGTCGCCCAGGATGGCGTCGGCGAAGCGTTGGACTGGGTCGGTATGGAGAACCCCGGAGCTGGGTAAGCCCTTTTTCCGATCGAGGGCCAGGCCCACCTTCTGCTTGCAGAAGGACCAGTAAACTTCGCGGGAGCGAGGTAACCAGCCATGGTAGCGACAACGCGAGGTGCCGGAGGGCATTTTAGAAATTGAGGTTGAATCAAATGGAAAGACTGGAGGAGAGCAAATTCAGAGGGCTGGCGTCCGCGAATGATTCAGTCAGATTGTAGCACCAGTGTGGTATTTGTATACACCAGGGGGGTGTTTGACCTTGGTTGGACAGGGTGCGCCGTCCCGAGGGCGGTACTAAGCTATCATAGAAACTTCCATTGGTTCTAGAAGGGCGACTCTGGAGAGATTTACGCCGGCACCTATTGGAACCGTGGATGAACATAAGGAAATAATGAAGAACTGGCGCTATTTCGTCGAACACATGATCTTATCGAGCTGATCATAATTAATGCTACGTGTGAATTCGAACAATACTCACAGTAGAACAGTCCGTCGGCGGCGTTTGCAAATAGGCATTCTGCCCTATGGTGCTTCGGCGGCTTGGGTGACTGAACCTGAGCCCCCAGGGTTGTCAATGCTGGAGTCCCCAGATCTTTTTGAAAAGCTTCAAGTTGATAGGCTGAGCACAGCAGTCTGTACCACGCTTTGTTTATCAAGAATCGACTGCTAGGCAACGTAGAAAGACAGATGCGGCGGAGGACAGTCCGACCCACGGGATTTCCTGACTCGAGAAGTCTCGCGAATGTGATGAGCCAGCTTTCGGACTTCAAAATCACTCACTCTGCCCACAACAGTATATGGGACCTCTAGAAGGCTGCATTGACCGTGTCACATGCGACCCATAAGCTCTCATGTTACTTTTCGTAGCAAGGCAGTTCGGATCGGAACTCGAATGCACAAGTGTTCTCTGCGTGCGCGCTTCTGCACGATTCTAAAGCGGTGATGGACCTCGGGGCCTATAAGCTAATCGCCGCAGTAGAAGTCTGGCCAATCAGCTGTGGTTATCAGACAGTGAACGTTTGAAGGCCCGATTAGAATGAATCGAACCAGGTGCGTGAAATTTTCCGTGACCTTTTGTGTATCCTTCTGAGACCGACTTCCGCACGTAATGTGCAACACTGCAATTCCCTCACGAGTGAACCGACAAGTGAGAACACACAGCGAAGCATAACGCTACAACGCGTTCCTGAGCGGACGGGGAGCGGACCCTCCGATTTGAACAGGCGGATGGAGGCTTGACCTACAAACAATATTATCACTGATAAGATCTGCGCCCTGTGTCGTTCTTTCCTGAAGTGACGGACCATTCACTACTGGATCGCGGAGATTGGGGGAATTTTTCCATTTCTTTACTGTAAACAGCCATCTTCGACTTGTGTGCCGTTCATCTAACGAGTAGGGAGGTCCCCGACAAGATAAGTTTCCAGATCTCACGTCCTGGGTTATCGGGGAAGCCAAAACATTAGCAAGTTGTGGCGATGGACAGTTAAAATGTGGGGTAGAGCCCCGTTGGGTGGTCTCAACATATGCGAAGAAAGGCGGTATCCCGGAGGTCACTGTCGTCGCTGAAGTTCGAGCCCGGTATAGGCTGCTGTCCTTGCAAGTGTGGGACAGTGTCAGGGGCCCGTCGAATGTCTCGTCAATGTGGATGGCGACAGCCCCTGCCCCACGGCAAGATAACATCTCGAACCGATCAACGCGTGCTAGCTCACTCGCGATACATATCATATCAGTCGTCACGAGCCAGGCCGGGACGGGACTAGCGAGTGGACAAGGGTCCAGTTGATCGGTCCAGACACGTGGGCGAGCCTGAAGTATGAATATGTCCGACGCTTGAACCACAACCAGCAGGGTTTCCACTATTGGTTGTCTCGACCGTCATCTCCCTTCAAATAAATGTAAGTGACTGACTGTGTAAGCAGTCAGACCGCCGCACGCATAACCGCTACATTAAAAGGCTGAATGTCGAATGCGTTGCCTTCAGTACTGCGGACGGTGTATGTACTAGAGACGGGATCTAAGTAAGCCAGGGTGCTTACAGACTGATATCAATTGACACACGGAGCTAATCACATTTCGGAAAGAGGTACCAGTTGTCGAGTAGGATCGCTTTGTAGGACCTCCTCTTAGTCACCTGTACTACCCTTAACGCATATCCTCTTGACAGAGCCCGAAAAGCGACTCGAATAAAGGGTTTAGCTAATTGATTCAGCCGCCTGCACTACACTTGACTGCTAATCATACATGTCATTTCCAAGACCTGGACCACAACCTTGCTATCGTACAACAATATTTGCGCCAAGGTCATCACCCACGTCACCGCCAGACCGCATCCATCATACTCACTTCTACGAGACCGTCGCAAGGACAGTATTGATCCAGTAGTGCGTGTTGAGTTGGATATCGTTGAACGCGAGCTTCGCTTGAGGACCAAAGACGAGCGCGTGGGTCGATCCACCAAAGTGGAACATTCCAAGCTGTTCTCCGGGGACGACATGCTGATTCTTCGTCACGAGAATCTCGCATGTGGATACCTCTGCCATTCCAACTGCAATGAAGCACATCAACCCGATGGCGGGGTTGTCTGCCTCGATGAAGATCAGGGCACGCGTGGCGGAAATAGTGAGCCAGGACTGAGAACGAATGAGGGCTCCGTGAGGGTCGCCCTCCTTGAGGTCCTCAAGATGCTCGGGAGGAGGGGCGCCGTCGTCGGGGAGAACAGCGTAGTAGGTGCCAGGTAACACGAAGGCATCGGTGACGGTACCATGGATAGGACTGTGCCAGCGATGGTAGTCCTGGGGACTAAGGAATGCCTGGTAAACCGTTCCGTTCTCGAACTTCTTGGCGACTTCGTCGTCTCCATCAAACATGTCGTATAGAGAGTAGGGCCGACCTTTGAGCCAGAACGTGTCGTTGAGCTTGACGTTGGTAGCAATGGAGAGAGTGGCGGATTCGCAAGCATTGTAGATAATGCTTGTGTTGTCAGGGTCCGCGATGGGGCGTGCCGGTGGGTCAACCACGAATTCTCTAACGAAGAAATGGTCCCACGATGTGAAGCCTTTGTTGTCTGCAGACGGATCGGGACATTGATAAGTTGTTTCAAAAGTCAGTGGTGTGAGGTAGGGCTCGAAAGCTGCCATCGACACCGCACTGAACCACCCTTCCGCGCTGCTGGTAAGGGAAGAACTGGAAGGGGCCGAACGAAGATAGATGCCCCAGCTGTCCAACAAGTTCTTCAGCGCAGCGTTGAACGGGTCATAACGGAACAGGTCGTAGGCTGCGATGGTGTTGCTGAGCATGTCGAAGACGAGGTACATAGGCACACCAATCGGCTCCGCGATGATGCTGCCATCTGCACGCCTAGATATGTAAAATTTGGGAGGCTCGTGAACGATAATGTCGAGGATATATAAGAGTGAATCAAAGTTTGTAACGACATAGTCTGGGTCGACCCACTACGAAAAAGAAAAGAATAAAGTCAGTTTGCAAGGTGACGAGGTCAGTTGGTCCATACCTTGGGATCAGTGTTGACCTGAAGGAATATCCGGTCAAAGAGCTTCACCATAGTGGGATCACCCAGGACGGCGTCGGCGAAGCGTTGGACAGGGTCGGTATGGAGAACATTGGAGCCGAATACGGCCTTTTTCCGCTTGCGGGCCAGGTCTACCTTCTCCCTGTAGAAGGCCCAGTAAACTTCGCGGGAGCGAGGTAACCAGCCGTGGTAGCGACTACGCAAGGTGCCGGAGGGCATTTTAGAAACTGAGGTTGAGTCAAATTGGAAGACTGGAGGAGAGTGGATTCAGGGGGCTGGCGTCCGCGGTCCGCGAATGATTCAGTCCGATTGCAGCACCGGTGTGGTATTTGTATGCACCAGGGGGGTGTTTGACCTTGGTTGGACATGCTACGCCGCCCCGATGGCGGTACTAAGCCATCACAGAAACTTCCACTGGTTCCAGAAGAGCGACTCGAGAGACTTACGCCGGCACCTATTGGAACTGTGGGTGAACATAAGGAAATAATGAAGAGCTGGCGTCATTTCCTCGAACACATGATCCTATCGAGCTGATCATAATTAATGCTATGTGTGAATTCGAACAATACTTACAGTAGAACAGTCCGCCAGCGGCGTTTGGAAATGGGCACTCTGCCCCATGGCACGACTTGTCACCATTAACAGACCAGCGATAGCCGTCTCAGAGGCGGAAACGATATTTGTAATACGTCTGGATCTTCCTCGGCTCCACATATCTCGAGCCCGTTCTCTGGGTCTCTTCCTATCCCACTGCCCCTGTGATGTCACTAGCACGAGTTACGGCAAAGGCGCTGTTTGTGCTTCGGCGGCTTGGATGACTGACCCTCAGCTCCCAGGGCTGTCAAAGCTGGAGTCCCCAGATCCTTTTGAAAAGATTCAAGTCAATAGGCCAAGCACAGCGATCTGTACCACGTCTTGTTTGTCAAGAACCGGCTGCTAGACAACGTAGAAGGACAGATGTGGCAGAGGACGGTCCGACCTGGCACGGCATCAGCAAAAGTGGCAAATTCTAGCCAGACCTAGCCAGACCAAAATAGGCACGCTAGGTAGGCTAGACCTGGCGTGTCGTGGCGAGGAAATACTCATTCTGTCCAGGAGCGCCGATATATGGCGAGAAACACGACCTTCTGGCTAGCTCTCTACGTGCCCCTTTGACCTTGCCAGGTCTGGCTAACCCTCGCGAGACCTTGGCACCATCGCGGGATTCCTGTAGCTTACTAGGTCTCGCCACCTCTAGCTAGATCTCGCTTGTCTATTGTTTCCTTGCTAGCTCACACTAGATCTAGTACACTAATAATAATAACATTGCCATTGACCTTGCGTTGCCCTCATCATCGTTGTAGGTGCGCCTTTTCATTTCCCTCGTGCTCGCTGTCGTCGCTATGGCGAGCGTGCGGTTGCACTGCCCCCGTGCTCGTTATCGCTGTCGCCATTGTTGTCGTGGGTGCGCCTTCACATTGCCCCCGCGCTTGTCGTCGTTGCTGTGGTTGGAGCGTGCGGTTGCATTCCCTTCGCTGTCGTTGTCGTCGTCATGGGCACGCCTTTGCGCTGCCCTTGCCCTCGTCGTCGTTATCATGGGCACATCCTTGCGCTGCCTCCATGTTTGCCGTCGTCGTCATCGCTGTGGTGGGGGTGTGCGGTTGCGTCGCCCTCGCCCTGGTCATCATCGTCATCATTGTGGGCGCGACCTTACATTGCCCTCGCCCTTGTTGTCATTGTCATCGTAGGCGTGCCTTCGCGATACCTTCACTCTCGTCGTCATCGCCATGGTGGGGGTGCGCCGTTGCATAGGTCAACGCGCTATTGTTGCTACCAAGTGGATTAGAATCAACGTCTATGGCTCAGGGAATGCAGTCTGGGTGAGGAAAGGGTGCTCAGACACGAAAATAAGTAGTGGAGATGACAAACCAGCGACGGGCTTGGAGATGGACCGTTGGTGGTAGACAGGCACTTGGGCTCAAGAACGGGTGTTGGGAGTGGTAAATGAGTAATGAGGCCTAAAGATAAGTCGACTGGTGAAGGGCTCGGACTCATAGTACTGCAGGTAGCCTAGTGTCCATGTACAGAAAGGAGCGGGTGAGAACTTGCTGATCAGTGACTGCTCTGAGCACGGTCGTGTCTGAGAACGCGCAGAATTACATAATCAGCTACATCCAGTCACATCCACCTAATTGCATCCGTTTAGACTCACCGAAACATGTGTCATACAAAATTGGAGTCGCAGGGGGGAATGGCATTTAAAACAGGGTGCAGAAGGGAAATCAGGACAACATCCAGTGATAATGAGATGGTGACAGTGCGGAGGTAAGCGAGCACCAATCGGAGTGTGAAATTGGTTACGTGCTTCACGTCAAAGTATCACGTGATTTTATTTCGCTGCGCCATCTGGCGAAGTCATGCAAGTACACTATAGCTAGTCATTAGTTGTAGAATGTAGTGGTAGTCAGCGAGCAGCTTTTTGGGTTCTATCATTGTCACAATGTCTATTTATAACAGTATGGATCAGAGGCGTCTTGGGCTGATATGCACTTAGCTTACATGAGCTAGTACTTACATCGCACCATTAGCTTCCTTGGTGACTTACTGAGGACATTACAGTCACCACCAAAAGGTTAATTAAGACCTTTCAATCCTTTCAATAGGTTATGAGCCCTGTCTGTGCTCAGTAGACAGACAAAAGTTCACTCACTCAACTCCAACTCGAACATGAGAAAAATGGGCCGGCAACAAACTACGCGCAAGCTGAAGCACTTCGAAGGCTACTGTGACGGACACAAGTCATGCGACTGTGAAATCTCCCACAACGATCTACCAACCCAGAAGAAAATGCTCTAGTCAACAAATACAGGAGAAAGCTCAAGGGGAAGCTCGACTACTACCTGAAGCGACAAGAAGAGTGCGAGAAGCGCGAAGCACTCGAACGTGCCCAATTGGAGAGCAAGAAGGGTCAGGCTGAGGCTGCGGATGCCAACCACGAGCCAACAAAAGCCTCGAGACCCGAAATAGCGAGTCAGCAGGTCAGCGAAGCGACCGCTGAGCCAACAGAGCCAGCAGACAGGTCGCGCGAGCCGAATAGGCCTCCACCAATCGAGACGACCACCACGCATGCCGTACGGACGTTGAGCGAAACCGAATCGCAAAGAGAGGTCCAAGTGGAGGCGTAAAGGACGCTGGATCGGGAGTCAACAACGAACGTGGCGGCGAAACGATCGCGCGCACGCAAGAAGCCCTAGGTGGGTAGTCAGTCGAAAATGGCGAAGAAGACCACATACCGGAGAAACCCCAGAGCATGCCGCTTGAGGGGGAGGACTGGAGGTCGAGCGGCTGGAGCACCGAGCTTACCGCACGCGAAGAGGGGGCGTCGAGAGCGCATAACGGCACAGACGACAACCTCACAGGTCCAACGAAGACCGGGAACGAGGGCGACGACGACGAACGTCGGTCATACAGCCCAGAGGACCCACAGGAAGGCGAGACCGCGGAGTCGAGACCGTTGGAAGACCCTGCGGACGCGACGGGTGACGACGAGCGTCATCCAGACGCACCCACAGAGCCCCCCGACCAGCCAACAGGCACAGAGGAACGGGGTGGCGAGTTGAGGGGTGTGGCAAGGGTCGAGCCGGTCGAGACGGCCACCTGCGAGAAAGGTCGGGCCGCGCCAGGAAATGGTCAGGACGACCTGAACCACCAGAACCGCCAGATGAAGCCGCGAACGCGCAGGACGAACCCCCAAGCGTCGAGCTCGAGGGGGGAAGAAGGAAGTTGGCCAGCATCGACGAGCTTGCCGGAGATGAAGCGGACGCGTCGGGAGCATCTAACCACGACGAAGACGCCATGGACAGGCCGAAGAACCTGCAAAACGCGTCAGAACATGTCCAAGAATGTGCAGGGCCAAGGGTCGAAGGGGACTCACCTCAGAGGACACCAGACAACCAGGACCGCCCGGGAGGCGAATTTGCGGCGGATATAAGTTCCAGGACGCACCAGCAACGTCCAGAGGACAACGGAGACGAGCACTTCGGTGGAACGAATGCGCTATGCCGAGCTAGAGGCCCAGGAGGCCATATTGGGGTCGAGGAGGCGTCGGGGACCGTCGAGCGCGATTCTGAGTGCGGGAAAGATGGCGACAGCATCGGATACGATGGAATACGATTGGGAATGGGCAGCACAGCGAGCGAGCGACGCGCGCTGTGACTTGAAACGAGTTGAAACGAACTCGCTAGCTGAAGCAGAGGCGAGTCAGCACGGAAAGCGCAACCGCTCCACGATGGACGTACCTAGGCCGTCCACACCACCTCCATATCACTACAGGCCACTTACCGAACATGCGAACCCACCGCGTCGACGAGGACGAATCAAAATGCAACCTAGAAGAGTTAGGGGCAGCAGCTGGACTCACCCAACCACCGGATCGCGTCATAGCCATATCTGGCAAGTCGGATCGATTGTACACATTATACATGAACTATAGACGAAGGGTTAGCATCCAGGCAGCACGTAAAACACGCAGATGAAGGCTCCAAAACCAATCGAACTCGAGCGCGCACACGGAGCAAGAGCGCACCATAGCCGAGCTGCGACTTAACATATGTATCGGGCAACTGCTCAAGCGCTGCGCTGCCACCCCACGCACATATGGTATCACCGTACTCGGCCCCTGGTGGCCACCCGGGTGACGCGTAGTGACCTCCTTCCCACAGTCCCCCTCGCGCGGTGGCGGGTGACCCCGCGAGCGGCAAATACACGACGCCCCCATCGGACGCAACGGCACGAACGAGACCGTCGACGGCGGCCGGGGCAACGAGGACTGCCGCATGAGACGATCGGACAGGGGGCGAGGATGGATGCCCCTTTCGTTCCTCCCTTTCTTGCCATCCCGTCCCCGCCCCGTCTTCCCACTGCCGACCAGCGGTGAGCTCGCCCGTGCACTTCGGACTCGGGCTCGGACTCAGACGCGACTCTGAGACTCCAACGGCGGACGACACCACGCCCACCGATTCGCTTGCCTCACAGACACCCTATAGTACAAACAGTCGAGGCGGCGCTTGGACGTCTCGGGACGAACGGATGAAACGAGGGAGACAGACAAACGGACAAACGAAGGGAACGGACGGACGAACGAACGAACGAACGAAGGGGACGGCAGACGAAAGAGACCGCCACTGCCACCCCTCTGCTGCCGAGATGAAGACAGTCGATGGTCGCGATCAGGCGGTCGTGAGAGAGACGGTCGAGGTGCCGTATGAGGCGAATGACCCGTGAGTGCACGACGTGCGCCGATCCATTCTCGTTCGGAGAGGACTAACGGACCGTGGGCCTGGGCCAGTTCCAGTGAAGGGACGAGCTCGTCGCGATGGTCCAGCGACAGATTGAGAGGTGGCACGACGGCAAGCGCCGGTTCACCACAAAGACGAACACGGACCGCATGCGCAGCGTGCTCCTGAACTGTGCGTATGGGTTCACGAGGGAGGCGGTGATAGCCAGGCCTCTCTTGGGACCGTGCACCGACGCTTCGGACGTGCCAGCTAAATTCGAAGGCACCGGGCACACTGGGCATGACGAGGCCCTAGCGTGGGAGGCACGGGACGATCGCACCGTTGGCATGCGGTTCGAGATGGTATGTATTGATTGCCAGCCCTGCCACTCCACGCACATATGGTATCACCCATCTACTTTACTTCTGCATAGATGCTGCAAAAACTTTTTAGAGGTATTTTATTCCTTTATTCTACCTAGTTTCCATTTCTATTGTGCAAGCATTAACCTTGCCAGGCTTTGGCGGCTCCCCTGCATCGGTTTCTATCCT
>JBBPKI010001102.1:0-14824 GCA_038089155.1 Nevesoporus exiguus
CACGGCCTCTCCCTCGCCCTCTACCGCGCCCGTTTGGCGGCTGCCACACACCGGGTCGATCTCCCCTCTCATCGCGATGCCGTGCGTCCGGGTGACCCGGGCCGTCGTCACGGTCGTATCGCCCCTGGCCAAACCCGCCCCCCCGCGGACCAGAGGGGGGTGGAAGTATTCCTGGGGGCCCATGTGGGGAGGGTATCCCTGGTCGAGGGGGAGTTTGCGTGTGTGGTTGACCCATAAACGTGGGTGCACCGGGCTGTTGGGGTGGGGGAGGCGGGAAGGGGGTATTTACACCTGGACCAGGGGATGGTGCGGAGCTGGGCCCAGGCAGTGCACCAGGGGTGACACCCGGTGCGGGAAAACCTGGCCATTGCGATGATATGTGCGGTACGAGAGGTGTAGCCCCCGTTGGCATTGTCTGCGCTACGGACACATGTGGATGGGAATGCGGGGGTGGGGGTAGATGAGCTGCCTGTGTGACGTTGGCCACTGCGATTGCGAGTCCGCCGGAGATACCTGGGATACCGCCATTGCCAGACGACAGTGCACGAAGAAGCCCCTGAATCTGCTCGGGCGTAAGCGCAGCGACTTCCGCGGCAAGCGCAGAGTTGGCCAGCTGCGGGTATGCTTGTAGGGCCGCTGGGAGCGGCGGAGCGGGGGTGGGGGCGGGGACCGAGGGTTGGAGTACACTGGATGCCAGCGGGGCTGTGGGAATGGCAGGTGGTGGTGCAAGTTTGCCCCTGGCAAGAATCCAGATACCGATCACGTAGTTATTCTGACGGACTTTGGGTAGGCGCAGCTCATCCAAGAGTTGAATGAAATCCGGTAATGGCACGCTTGCCAAAAGGGGCACTATGTAAAGCTCCTTTCCGGGGTGATGATCCTTTGGCTGATGGCCCCATGGAAACACGAGTCCGTGACGACTGACGATGAAGTGCATTAAATAAAGCGATGATTGCAACCCATTCAACGCACTTACTTTTTGTGCAACAAAAAGTCGCTAAATGTTTGCAGCATGCTATCCCCCCCTTCAGGAGAGAATGCGCAAGCAATTAGTTCCTTCTGCGGATTCAGTCTGGTCTGCAATAGGAACTGTGCGGAATTCTCTGTTGGCACCCTTCCGTCGATCCGAAGCGTATCGGATGGGAAAAGTGTCCTCCAAAGAGGGGAATCAGCACCCAAGGTCCGACCACCGACCTGACGGGCAACAACTGGCGCCAACTGGGGAATGGAAGAGTCCACAGGCATGGCAACCTAGAACGGAAATGATTGATAATGACCCCCCTTCCGCCATAGCACCATTGCTCACCTTCCCAATCCACACTGGTGGGACTGCCTGAAAGGCTACTTCTGGGTCATGAGGTCGCTCATCTTGGACGACGTCCGTCTCTTGATCCTTTTCCAAGAACATATCGAAGTCTTGATCAGTTGCCTCGCGGTGGACGGTGTCCACCTCAATTGGGTGGCTCTTGTGCTCTCGATCCGGCTCGACTTCTAGTTCCGGCTCCCTCTCTATCTCTCGCGATACGAGCTCTGCTTTCGGAGACGACCATAACGTGCTCAGATCAAAGGATGCACGGGCAGGTGTTTCCGGCTTAACGAGTTGCGTTGGCGAAGCGGCGGTCACAGAGGACGGCTCGGAAGGCGCGAGAGGAATTGTTAGGGGTGGCGGGGGTGCGGGCTCAGGTGGCATTTGTGGGTCAGATCCCGAGGGCATGATAGAAGCTTCCAAGGCGGGCGTAGGTAGATGATCACCAAACGCGTCCTGTGAAACGGGCTCCTCATCTAGGTGAATGAGGTCTGCGATATCTAGTTCTGGCTCGGGGGAGGTCAGGAGATCAGCGGTGGACGGCGCAAACAGCGGATGAGTTGGTGGCCTGACACTATCTGTCGTAGGGGGTGAATAACCTTCGTGACGCATAGGAAAGGAGCTACCCCACGTGGGGGTCTGTGGTACGACTGGCGATTCGGGCGGTATCGACTCTTGCGAGATGGAACCGGCTCTGTCCCTCTGGTGCTGCTCGGCGGCCTTTAGTCGGGCCTGCCGCTCTCTCTCCCGACGCTCCTCTTCCCGACGTTCTTCTTCTTTTTCTCGCTCCTTTTCCCGTTCGCGTAACAAGGTCGCCGATTCCCCGTTGACGTCCTCAATGTCTTGTAAACCCTTGTGCGTGATTTTTGCGCGAGGGACGAGCGTCTTTTGAAGAATGGAATGCTCCAATGCCTCTTTTTCCGCGAGCTTGATGGATTCCTTCGTTTCTTCGTTGGCCAAATCTGTGGAACTCATCTGAGAAAGTTCTTTGGCAGATATAGTGGCGTAGCATATGCGCCTGTGAATAGCTACACGATCGGCCTGAGTTAGGTTGAAAGTAAGCATACGAAAACGCTCCCTAATCAAAGAACGGTCAGCGCAAGGCATGCACTGCAGACAAGAGACTTACTTGTACTTGGGTCCGACTCCCTGCTTTCCGTGCTTGTCAGGTTCTCCGTACAGTTCGAAGACGCATTGCTCCAGCTCCGAGGCAAAAGCGTCCGCTTCGTTTTGCAATCGTTGCTTGTCTTCGTCAGTAAGATCCTCTATGTTTAGATCGGCCTTGTCACCAGATCCATTGTTGGCCTCCGCTTGGGGATACCTGAGGAAGACCGGACGAAACATATCTCGGAGTTTTCCAAGGCAGTACTTTCTGGCAGGGTCATCATCTACCGAGACAGGGGCATCTGAGGACTTTTTGCGTTTGGTTTCCCGCGCCTGATGCGACACACCCGATTTGCGTTTAAGATGGCTACTTGTGGCAGGTGATGCTCTCCTTTCCTCTGAGAACGGCGTACCAAACTTGCGAGTACCCGGATCGTGACCGGAATGATCTGAATCCGATGCATAAGTTGCACGGCGCATCCGCCGCTATAGACTCCGTGCATCAACGAGCGGTATCGCACGGTAACAGGACAGTACACACCTTTGAGCTCCTCTTGCCTTTTACTGTGTCCGGTTCTGCCACGTACTCATCCTCGCTATCAGGATCCTCTTCCGATTCTGAAGGTGATAACGCGGGGGGTGGCGTCGGAGGCTGTTGAGGCGCATTGGAGTTATCATCCTCGTGCGAGACGTTGATTACCTCGGGATGGGCTTCCCGACCTTCCCACTGCACTGCAGACGACCGGACTAGTCAGCACGCGTCGTCGAGGAAAGCCATGACGAAAGCGGACAAGAAATGAGGAACAACGAAAACGGGCTGGGCAATCACCAAGACTGAACGTACGAGCCCGGTACGACGGGGACTTAGTCTGGTCGTGGGCGTCTACGATTCTACAGGGCGCTCGAACTGCTGGGGCTCATACCAGATCATCGGACTCAACAGACATAGTTGCACGCCAATAACGTGAAGCCTCAGCCTGTGAAAATGCAAAGCGCCGCGATCGGGCTGCAGACGCATGAACACGACCGTTATGACAGCAACCATCATGCGAGGGACGGATGGTCTGGCAGAGAAAGCGCGCGAATAGGTGCCTCAGACGACGGATAGCGAACAAGTTGTAGGGGTACAGAACTTATATGCTCGATATACATTGTGCAGGGGCGGGAGCACCGCGCAGTTTCGTAAATGAGCAATTGAACCGGTGACACTCACTGATCGTGCGTCGGCCGGTATTTTCGGTACAAGTAGGACAGACATACACCTCTGAGGGAAAAGTGAGCAATGAGCAAAAAGGGTCGAAGCCGACAGGACAGGACGTACCAAGATCTTCGGCCTGCTCTACACTGAGCTTTACACACTGGAAATGAAACCTGGAGTTCCGCCCTGAGGAAATTGGAGGGCGTTGCGAGAGAGATACGCACCAGTCCGAGCACTCCGAGCAGCAGACCATCGGAGAGCCATCGTCGGGCCGATTGCATAGACAGTAGGTGTCGTTTTTTGCGTGCCTTGCGTCGACAGTCGGTTTGGGTTGTGCCTTTGATCTGCTTCGGGCTGTGCGGGACCTGTTCTCCTTTTCGATGTCACTCACGGCGTCACTTGTCCTCGTCGGTTTCTCCTTTGCACGGGTGTGGACATCCTTGGACGCTGATTTCGTGCGCGAACGGGCGGGCATGATGAGTCAAAGGACAGGAGAGGTTCAAACTCCGACGGTTCGGTTGTGGCACATGGCTTGCGCGCGGGCACGTACGCTCTGTCAGTCAGTAGAATATTTGACTCGTCTAGGCGCGGGCCGAGCTCGACGCTGCCAACGGTGAGCTCCAACCGTCCGCTCTGCCCTGGCTCAACTGTCATCGTTCACGTGTCGAATGCGCTGCCGCATGGCTTGATGGTACTGCATTTGAATTACTACCCAGGGTGAAGGTTTCGAAAGCCAATCAAGGGCGTCGTGCCAAATGCGGCGAACACGGGCGTGCCAGCGAGTGCGCCACTCGTGATGCATGATGGCAGTCGGTGGCTTCGGTGCCCGGACGTGGAGCGCATGGCGGCACGGGGTCGGAGGAAGCACAAGTTGGTAAGGACACACACTATCGCTGCTCTCTGCGTTGCCATCCGTCACAGTATGCAATGCAAACCGTTTGGCGACCGAGGCGCGTTCTCGTGTATCACATTGCATTGACCCCGAGACGTCATAAGCACATAGTATGTACAGTTCCCGCCGACTCCACCTCCCACGCTGACCACTAAGACTTATCTGGACATCATCCCGCCTCCACGTTGCTTCCGTGAACCTTGCGCTTTTCCCTCTCCTGACGTCCCTACGTCCCATCCCAATCTCGGGCCTCTTTTCGCTCTTTATCTCGTCTTCCTAGTCATTCTCCAACACCACCCTGGCTCCCCCGCGTTTGCACAGGCAGAAAACCAGTGCAAGATCGACCATCAAGGCATTGTCCGGTTAGCTTCATTCATTTCCCTCTTGAATTTCCGTCTCCTTCTTTGGCTACATACATATATGCTCATCAGCCAACTTCCTGTGTCCTTCCTCTTCTGTCCAGCATGTGGTCTTCTACGATAGTCTGCTAACCTCTCTTGCGCTCTATATCTCCCCCAGCCCACTGCTATTATTATCGCGCACGTTCCCGCTTCTCGCTCGCTTCCTGGTCTGGTTCCAGCCGTACCTTGTCCTTTCTTACAACATTCCCTAGTGTCGCACTAATCGTGGCGCTACATGCGGTCCATGCATGGCAGTCCTCGCTCCATCTAGCCCACCCAAAGCACTTTTTTTCACTCCCTTCCAGATGGCTTCGCAGCACCGTAGCAATCTCAAATCGCAGCCCATCCCATTCGTGCTTTCTTCGTGCAGCGCGGAGCCGTCCACCTCTTCCCACCCGTCAGCATACCATGACGCGCCCGAATCCTCGCAGGCGACATTCAAACAACGCATCCGATCTTCCCTCGAGCATGGTCTCAAGACTGCGACGCGATCAAGGGTCAAGACCACCTCTCCTGACGATGACTTCGGAGCCATGTCCAAAAGAGGGGACAAAGATAAGTCATCGCTTGGCGACATTGGCACTACGGACCACGACAATGACAAGGGCATGTCGGGCATGTTCAAGCGGTTCGAATCCAAGGTAGTGCTTCGACGGGCTGGTCGCATCTCTGTCACGCGCTCTCCAACTCCGACCGTATCTTCCGCTGACCAGCATAGGGTCACTACGGAGCATGTAAACAATGCGGAGAGGCATGGTCAGCATCGCGTGGCGGGTTGGACCAGCTTCATCACCCCTTCTCTGCGGCAAGCCTCGGCGTCTTCACCTGCCGTTCATCTTTCTTCGCATCCCACACCAGCTTCAAATCCTAAGCCGGCCGTGATCGTTAATCCAACGTCAAATCCTGCGACCAGTTCTGCTGCACGCGACCGTGGCCGTCGAGCGAGTATGCAACCTACAATCAGGGACATTAGTGCGCCACAACCTCTCATCCCTCGTCGAGAACACAGAGGCGGTTTAGGATCACCAGAACGCAATGGGACAGCATTTTCCCGAGCTGGTAAACCTAGACCCTCTCCCATATTCACACCACCGCCGTCTTGTGCTCGTTCTTCCATTAGTACCCCCCGGAAGAGCAATGATTTGCCAAGTCCGCCTGATTCTCCCAATCCACAACCAGGTGGAAGTGGGCGGTTAGGGATGGTGGCCAAAAGGTCAGGGGCAACCAGTATATCACATCTTCCTCTTAACAGCCCGTCATCGTCTCCTACACCGAGTCGTGTAGCGAGTCCTAGTCAGGCTCGGACAACATCGAGGCGAGTGACTCCAACTTCCCATCAGGGTTTCGTCTCTGCCTCGGCTACCCGATCACCATTGGGCTCCCTGGTATCCCCAACAATGAACGAACAATTGTCTGGTGATATCCCTCAAACGTCGCCCAAGTCAGCAACCCGGCAACCTACTGATTGCTCCCGGAGATCATCAGCTGAAATTCCTCACGGGCCATCTACGGAAACACTCAGACGGAGTTCAATGGACACTCAACGGCGCCTGACGGCGTCACCTTCTCGATCGACGTCCCCATCTTCCACTGCACGATCTCGCGCTACTTCTCCAACACAGAGAACACCTGGATATGTCCATAATCGCAATTTCAACGCATCTGTAGCTTCGCTCAGCTCGTCCTCAACTCCGGAGCAACGTGAACTGGTTCGCACCGCGATCTCGCTGTTGTGCAAAGAACTACGAAAGCCTCCGCCGCACTTGTCACGCAGCGAGCATGCGAGAGAGTGGGCCGAAGTGGAAGTTCGACTGCAGCCCTTGGTGCGACTCGAGCGTATCTGGGGAAAGAGTGGAGCTCTGCCGGGCGCTAGCTCGAGCCAGATTGGCCTAATAGGTTTGGGTTCCATGGCCGTCAGTCATGCCGGAGAGGAGAGAGAGAGGAAGCTCTTTTGCGAGGCGCTCAGGGACGGTGTGATCCTGTGCCAGTAAGTGTAACGGCCTCCACAGCGGCATGCATAATGGCTTACGTCTTGTAGGTTGATGAACAAGCATGTCTCTTCCGCAATCTTGAGAATTGATTCGCGGGAAGATGGCTTTAAGCGCACCATTAACATAACCAAATTTCTTGCTGCGTGTTCTTCTCAAGGGGTGCCTTCTGATGACCTCTTCTATCGTGACGACCTTATCGAAGCAACTCCGGAGACCCTGTGTCGCGTGGCAAGAACGATTATCTCCTTTCTGAAGCTATTTGAAATGCCGGCCGTGGACCAGAGTAAAATAATAACTGGTCAAAGGAACAAAGCAGCCGTGGGGGCGGCGCCCAACAACACCCTTTACTCTCCCTCCCTTTCTCGCACAGCCTCGTCGACACCCGATCTAATACAGCAACGATCGGTTTCCCCACCCGCTTCAGGTCGGAAGCACTTGGCGTCACCAGAACCAGTCCTTCCTCCTCTACGGTCAGACAGTCCTCAATCGGGAACCTCTTGTGGTACGGCACGTCACGTCGGCATACCTGTCGGTAACTCCGGACCGGAAAATGACGATGTTTCTTCAATTAGAATAGCCACTGCAACTCCTAAGTCACCCCTGCGGACTCACACAATATTGAAGTATGGTGATGGTGGTAGCGGAGGCGTTTCATCTGACTCCAATTCCCTCGACTTTCCGACACGCGAACCACAGCCCTCCAGTCCTACTCTGGGAGATTATGGTCAAGAATTTCCGCTCAGACAGTCGAGAACATCAAGCAATATCACGGAGAACACCGCGTATTCCAGTATCTTCGACATCCGCCGCAATAGCAGTGCCCAAAATAAGTTCGGTACTATCAGGACCGTCACCACAGAAGCTACGTCGCTTGGTTCAGAGATTCCATCCTTTACCAGGACAGAAGCTAGCTCTATAGCTGCGTCCATGGTAGAGGAAATGGCAAGGAGGCGCAGCATCAGTGGGGACGGTACCCGAACGAGAGATCGAAGGCCCAGTGAACCTGCTACTCCAGATCTTGTCAGTCTGCTCGAGGAGGAGGAGAACAGCGCTTGTGGATCGGGCTCTCGTGAGACTGCTCAAGCCAGGCCCACCGTAGGTGACGGCCAGCCCGACCATGAGCCCGATCAGGTCCGTGTTCGACTCGGAAAAGGGAAGTGGCCCGACGACTTCATAGAAGCCTTCCAACCAAGCCCTCCCCGGTCTATTCCTTCCCAGGCTGACCGAGAGGAATCACCACTAGCCAGCAGCCCTTCTTCAGCCTCCCCATCACGAAAACCATACCTCGTCGGACTTCCCCGGCTCAACGATGGCATCGAGCCAATTCCATCCACCCCGCGCCGGGCCAGCCATCGTCGTGTTGATCCTGTACTCATGCCCAAAGAATCTATCCTGCGTCGTGACACCAGTCCTGACAGTCCTATCCCTGGTTCACCTGGTTCCAAAGTGATATTGCGCCGCCCAAGCACGAGAAATGGCGTTCGCCGCAATGGAATCTACGTGCCACGTGGTAACTTGGACGATCCGGACAGAGAAGGCAGTTCGTCCGCGGTACCGTTTCCTAGGGCAATTTCTGCGGACCATAGCACCCGAGCATCTCCATCTCCCGACTCCCCGCAAAGTCCAATCAGCCATCTGGACCGATCCCGCATACGTGGTCGGCTCCATAGCGAGTTTGATGACCCGAGGACGAGGCAACGCAGCCGGCCAAACTCCTACGATGAGCTTGGGAGGCAACGTCACTCCAGGTAAGAGAATATCGTCCATTTTGAGATACTTGAATAACGGGGACGCCAGCGATCTACCAGGTCGCGAGTCGATGGATGGTAGTACTGTACGCCAGACGATTGTGGTCGAAGAAGAGGGCAAAGCTGCTGTCCGATTTGTGAGTGTGTGCTGAAACATGTTACTTTCTGTGTTACTATAATGCGTCACCACTTTCAGCAACTCGGCAACTGTATCGGTCGAGGTCAATTCGGAGTCGTCTACCGAGCGCTAAACTTGACCACGGGTCAGATGGTGGCTGTTAAGCGTATCCGACTGGAAGGTCTGAAAGAAGAGGAAGTCATGCAACTCATGAAGGAGGTTGACTTGATGAAAAGTTTGTCGCACCCGGGCATCGTCAAGTATGAGGGTATGGTGAGAGACGAGGAATTCTTGAACATCTTCCTTGAGTGAGGGAATTTGGTTTCGAATTGACGCCAGTAATCACTGACCTCTGGTCAAGGTACGCGGAGAGCGGGTCACTCGGGCAGACACTGAAGTCGTTTGGGAAGCTTAACGAGCACCTCGTCGCCGGTTACGTTGTCAAGATTTTGGAGGGGTTGCATTATCTCCACAAATGCCAAGTTGTGCACTGTGACCTTAAAGCCGCGAACATCCTCACGACCAAGACCGGCAATATCAAGCTCTCGGACTTTGGCGTCTCTCTCAATCTCAGGGCGATGGAACGCGAACTTAACAACGTGGCTGGCACCCCAAACTGGATGGCTCCTGAGGTGATTGAGCTCAAGGGCGCTTCGCCAAAATCGGACATCTGGTCTCTAGGGTGTACTGTCATCGAGCTCCTTTCCGGCCGTCCTCCTTACGGAGAGATTGCGAACACCATGACAGGTGCGGACAATTCCATGTGATTATCGTCAGATGAGATTGATCGCAGTGGACAGTCATGTTTCGAATCGTTGAAGATGAGATGCCACCTCTACCGGATGACTGTTCCGAGGCGCTCCAAGACTTCTTACAGCAATGCTTCCAGAAGGATCCCCAACAACGTCCAGACGCAGAGAGGTTATGTGAACACCCGTGGCTGAAAATGAACTGGGACGCGCTCAAGGTAAGTTGGCCTCCTTGCGGAGTGGTTGACACCATTGATCCTTTGGCCAGGAACTCCGTCCCCAGGACAGTATCCCTTTCCTCCGCCGTGTCAGTGCCGACCTTCAAAAGACAGACGTTGCCAAGGTGCTTGCCAACGTCGACTCACCCATCAAGGAAGCGCCGTTGTCTGAGCCTTCGGCAGGAGAGGAGTCGAGCGTTGCACAGCAAGGCCTCTCCTTTGGGCACGTGTCACCCCTCCCTGATGATACGCCGTTCTCGCCTCGAGACCACACCTTTGTGAGGACCATCTTTGGGAAGCGTAAGCTACCGTTCCATGTGTGATGTCACTATGCTGAATGAATCGGCAGCGATGATCTGCAGAGTGTGTCTCGGGAGCGTGAAGAAGAATGCCGTTATTTGTGATCGGTGTAGTCTCATAGCTCACTCCAAGTGTGCACCAGATGCGGCGCCGACCTGTGACCTACGATCGCAGCTCCTGATGTATGCGCAGTTTGCGGAGAAGGGCAGCGCAAACGTGTTTCACCCCTCCCCCGATGGTATAAACGCGTCTCCCCCGCCTGTAAATTCATCGATGATGCCTTCCGAAGTTTCCTTCGCCACACCGTCTTCACGGCCAGATGCTGACGTCACCCCGCCCGTTGCTACCTCTAGCCAGCCGCTGCCTCCGAAGCCGCCTGCTGCGTTCAAAATCATTTCTGGCTTTGGGCGTTCGCGTTCGTCTTTGTCCATTGCTCACCCGTCTACCCCTCCGGTGCCGATTCCCGCAGGCAGCGGAGAGGACAGAGCCCAAGAGCGGAGATCATCCAAGCTTCGGTACAACGTGTGCGCAAACGAGAGGCCGACCTCGGAATCGAGTACGAGCACGGGCCCAAAGAGCACAACGACAATGGAAAGCCAATCTAGTCGACAAGAACCGCGCCGATCCTTCTTCTCGATTATAGAGCCTGATGCGGACTCGTTGCCTCGGGCCAGTCAACGTCCCGCCGAAGATATATCCTCGTCTAAAATCACACCGAATGCGGGATCTGGGACAGAAAAGGTGGAGCAGGACGCCCCCGGTACCTTGTCTGGCGAACCCGAGCGTCCAAAGAAACGAAACAGCGAGAAACAGAGCAGCTGTGTGCTCCAGTGAGCCCATACCCAACGATGATCATCCCTTATGAGCACAGTATGTCCCCTTGACGTTACGGTGCTTCATTTTCGACCGTTTGTACTGCGAGCATCTCTCACGTTATTTTATGATCCGATAATGTAGCCCGTACGTGTCGTTATACGAACACTCTGGACGGTACCCTTGGTGTTACCTCTTCCATTTACCACTTGATTATAATTCATGCATACCCGTCTTGATCTGTATTAGATACGCGACCAGGGTAGCATACGCCCGATGACCTTTGCTATGAGTAATTTGTGCTGAGCACCTTTGCACACGTTCGCGAGACATCGCGACCACCTACCTCTCCCAGACGACCGTGGCTGGCAAGGTACAGAGCACCGGTGTCGCCCCATATCTGATAACGGATGATCTTATCGTGGTCATCAAAGTCCAGCACGTATGCGAACGTTTCCTGCCAGCTCTCGCGGGTGGCGATCCAGGTAAAGGTCGCGGTGCCCTTGACGGACACCTTTCTGACCTCGTCGTCGACGACGTACTCTGAAAAGCGCATGTCGTCGTAGGCGATCAGGGCGGCGACGGTGTCAAAGTAGTGTCGCACGCCGTCGAGGCCAGTGAAGGGTCGACCCAGGAAGGGAGCAAAGGTGGGGAGACCGTGCTCAAAGACCTCGCACGGACATGCAGAAGAAAAGTGTGCGAGGAGGACGTCAACGGGCTGGTTACACGCAAAGTCGTCGCAGAAGCGAATAGCCGCGAGTCGTGGCGACATCGCGGACACGAGGCAGCTGCAAGACCTGTTTTCGGTAAACGCCGCCCAGCTGATAAAAAAGGGCGGCTTCCTCGACGGCTCCTTTTTTTTTAAATCCTGTCGGTGTCGCTGGCTCGGGCTGGTCTTGCGTAGATCGCTCCCCTCCATGAACGACGTCGATCCCCACTCCATCGACCATCACGCAAAGCGTGCATTGTCGCGCGCGGTCCAGCGCGACACTCGGATCAAGGACCTCGACGTAAGCCTTTCGTTCTCTCGTCGCCACCCATGCCGAGTGCCATCCCCGTTCAGAGCAAGCTGCGAGAACACCTGGGCAACTTCAGAGCCATCGAATCTTCGATCAAAGGCGCACTGGCAGAGCTCAACGTGGGTGACGCGCTCCTCTTTTTCGTCTACCTCTCATACCCGGTGCAGAGGAACATACAACGGGCGGACCAGGCGTTGAATTCAGACATACCCAAGCTGCGAGACGAGCTCGAAGACTCGTTGGTCATCCTTCAGGATCTCGCTACAATGCTACCCCGCATTCGGTTGCGCGTCGCCAACATCCGCTGTGCTTACGACTCTGGTCAGAGGAAAGTGAGTCGTGTGACGCTCGTATCTTCTCAGCCAATGGAATGCGTTTCTAGGCCCAGGAACTCGTGAGCAGCTTGATGTGGCTAAACACGGATTTTCGCGAACGCTGGAGACTGATCATATTCACTTCTTCTGCACCGGTATCTTGGCGTTGGAAAGCGCTGATGCGGACTGCCTTTGCCGTCTTACTGGTGACCTTTTTGTGGATTGCCTGGGTTGCCACGAGTGGTGCCTACCGAGCCCATCGACAACGGCTCGTATGGGGTGAGAGACTCATGTCATGACCGCATGGCCATCTTCCTGGCCAGATGGGACCTTCGTTCCTTTCGTTTTCGTCTACTCATAGGATAGCTCGTGTTGCATCATACCCTCTATTGTCTTTCAGCCACTTTCTCTTGTCTCGCCATTCAGCGGATGGTGCTTTACAATACTGCCGTGTATATGTAACCACGCTGTATTATAGAATCACAAGACCAATCAGGACCAGTGTGCAAGCATCGCCTTACGAGTCGAATGGCCTCCGAACCCAGAACAAGTAATTGCATTCTGCAGCCCCCCACGCAGTCGCGCCACGGGACATCAGTCGCCAGTCACCACTCCAGGGCACGTAGACTAGACCTCGCACTTCAGCTTCCGTGCGTGTGGGGAGACCGTGTTCGTATGTGCGTGTTATCCACGGCCTCCCGGTGACCTCTGGGTTCGGAGACGACGAAGTATAGTCTGAGAAGAACGATACGAGCTCCAGAGGGTTGATAAACTTGGAGTACGTATGCGTCCCAACAGCGACCTTTCGCAGGACATGCTCCGCTGCGAAAATAGTCAAAAAGTAGGACAGAGGTGTGCGAGCGATAGTCGACAGAAAAAGGTGGCCGCCCGGCTGCAAAGGCGCGGTCAGAACGCTCAGTGCGCTGCTCGTTCCAGCGGTACGCACCTTGACGAGCTCTGCGCACGTCGAGAGGAACCCAGCAGGGTTGTCGACATGCTCCAGGACTTCCATCGAGCACACGACGTCGTACCGTTTTGGCTCCTCGACGAGCTCCTCGGCGGACGTGTTGCGGTACTCGAGTTCGCCGGTCGTGGTCGACGCACTCAGGTTTGGATCTGCGCGTGCGTGCGCGGACGCGATCCCAATGTTCGACTCTGAGGCGTCGATGCCTAGCGTGCGTGCGCCCATTCGTGCCAGGCTCTACATGATGCAGAGTCAGGTGTGCCGTGTCGTGCGAGGTCTGGACGGGACCTCACCTCGGAGAACAATCCGCCACCGCACCCGACGTCGAGGACGTCCAGTCCCCGGAGCACGTCCCGTCTCTGCTCCATGGCATGTCCGACTTGCTCGCCTTGTTCTTCGCGCGTGATCTCGATCAGTTTTTCGCGGACGTATTGGACCCGGGTTGGGTTCATGCGGTGGAGGAGTGCAAACTCGCCATGTTCGTCCCACCAGAGGGAGGAGAGACGCGAAAAGTGTGCGATTTCGTCTGGGTTGACGCTCGACGCGGTTTGGAGTTGGCGGACGCGCTGTGACCAGCGGGTGGTTCGTCGGAGTGCGGTAGAGAACATCCAAGTAGGACGCATGGAAATAATGATGCTATACAGATAGTGATTATGCTATGCTTACGCTGCTCCGGGCTCGGCGTCCTTGACAAACATCCACTTGCCCCCAACTCGCCGCATTCCCCCTCCCCCTCGCCCGCCCGCCGAGTCGTGCATCTCGCTCTGATCACCCGGCGCACGGTCACCATCCGCGACGTCCCCGTTCAAGACAACAGCATCAGATTGCTCTGCGACGTTTGCGTACCCACCCCCGCCTCGGTAGTTGCCGTCGCCCCCATGGCTTCCCTTACCTCTCCCACCTGGCCACCCACCGTCGTGTCGTGGATCTTGTCCTTGCCAGTTTCCTTGTTGCCATTGACTGCCCTGTGCTCCATTGAACCCCGCGTCCACCGCCCCAGCAGCAGCCATGGTCCCAGCCATCACAAAGTGCATGAGTTCCTCCTGTGACGGTGTGTAGCCGTAAGTCGTTTGCCACATATTTCCTAGTCCTTCCCACGATGACGGAGTGGTCGCATCAAACGCGTTGATATCAAATTGGTCAAGACCAGGCTGCTGCTGCGTCGCTGGGCTCGAGGTATGCGTCTCTGTACTCTCCGCAGACGTACTTGCAGCTACCAAAGGCGACTGATCAGATACAGGTATATGATTATCTGGTGTGACCCCAGCCGTAGGATCTACAGATGAGTCCATCGCAGCTAGTGCCTGCGTGTCTTCGACCGACGTTGATCTCGAAGGCGAGGGGGACATCATCCTGATGTCCCGTCCAAACTCGTCCTTGTCATGTGCGCTGGTAAGCGGGGGCGGTGTAGGTAATTCAGGCTCGCGGTGGTTTTTGTCGTTCAAAGGGCGGTGGGGTGAACTGTGTGGCCGCACGTTTCGTCGTCCTCCGTATCTACGCGGGCTGCGCGAGCGACTGCGTCTTGGACGCGAGGGTGGGTTCCAGTCCCGGTCGCGATGCTTGAACCGGTCAGCATTGTGGTGATCCTCCCAACGGCCACGACCACGATAGCCGCCGCGGGCACCACCACGCGGGTGTCGCTCGTCACGAAAATCTCGCCCACGATCTGGGTAGCCGTTACGGCCGTAC
>JBBPKI010001103.1:0-14822 GCA_038089155.1 Nevesoporus exiguus
ATCTCCTTTCTATTTCCTCTGTTTCTTTTTCTCCTCCATCTCTTTTCACTTCAGTACTCTTATCCTTCACCAGCCATCTAGCTCTGCCCTATGCTTATCCTCCACTGCCACTGCCTGAGCCCATGCCTTATCCTTCACTGGTGCCTCTGCTTGCCCTTCCTGCGCTTTTTCGCATCACTCCATTATCCTCTATATCCTCTGCTCCTTGAGAGCCTTGAGGCAGACCTGCAGCATTGTGCCCTGGCATCCACTAGATTTAGAGCTTTGCTACTTGCTAGCCCTGGCTGCTACTGGAGAAAAGTTGTGTCATGAGTTTCAAGCTGGCCAAGCACCAGACAACCATTTTGCACTCCAAGGTGAACAACTCTGGACTCCATCTGGTATGCACCAGACTACTCATTATCCATCTCAGTTGTCCTTTCCAAAGGGGCCTGACTGCCTCTGCAGACTGGCTCCAACCATCTATCCATGCTACAATGGCCTCAAGGGCTTGGCCCTAACAGGGAGGCACTGTTACATCCATCCACCCACCCCCCTATGGTGCCTAACCTGGCCTAGTCTGGCCTACTCCAGCCCCTCTGTCTGCCATCCTCAGTCATCTATCCCTTGGAGTCCTATCCTAGTACTCAACTCTGGTGTCTCTGGTCACAACTCCACCACAACTCCAGTCAGTTCTTATCCTCCTTCATAATTTCCTTATTCGGACTACTTCATAACTAATCCTTTATGACACTGTCATATATCTAAACCCTGTACTCATTCCTATGCCTCATTCTTCCCTTGATTGCAGTTTTAATGCCAGGGTTGTATTTTGTTACTCCTATCCCTGAACTCCTCCATTTTACATACTTCATTTCAATCCTAGAATTAGTCATCTTCTCCTCAGTATACATATAAGTTCTCTGTACTCCACTCTGTATCTCCTTAGTATGAATATTGATTAAGTCTTGCCTCTCTCTCTCATCTGATCTCCTTGTCTTATCTCCTTCTTTCTCTCCTCCCTGGAACCTTTGTTCCTGCATCCTCCAAAATCCAAGGACCAGACTTAGACAAGGGTGTGACACACAAGTCCTGTGCCAAGTCCTCATAAGTCCCCTCTGTCTCTGCTCCTCTGCTCAAACTCTGGTCCACCTCTGCCGCTCACCCTCCACTTCCCCTTTAGACCCTTCGGATCTCTGGTTGGACTTGACCTGGAGGACCCAGACTTGACAAAGAGTTTGAGTGTAAGCCCATGCTCTCTGAGGCAAGTTAGAACATGGTGAGTACAATCAATATGGTCGGGGAGGGTAAAAAAATGAACTCCGAGGTTGTCCATAAAGATCTCAAGCCACCCTTCTGGGGTAATGTTATGAAAGACCCAGTTTATGAATGTCTGAAAAGTGGGTGGCGAGTTACACTGTCCAAAGAATATAACAGTGGGTTCATAGAGACCAATGGGAGTGATGAACACAGCTTTCCATTGATCTTCTTCACAGATGTGAATGTTATTATACCCCCAGTGAATATCAAACTTGAAGAAGTACTTTGAGTGCTTCATTTGGTCAATGAGATCGGAAACAAGGGGAAGTGGGTAGGCATTCTTGACCATATGTTTGTTTAGGTGTCTATAATCCTGATAGGGGCGAAGTGAACCATCCTTTTTTGGAACAAAGAAAAGGGGAGAAGCCTAGGGTGATTTGGACTCAATGATTCGTCTAGTGTGGAGGTGTTCTTCAATAAACATCTCACAAGCTTCCATTTTGGCTGGGTTTAGTGCACAAGCTTTGGCTCTCTTAGGGACAAAGGAGTCCTTGAGCTTGATAACATGGTCATAAGGTTGATGTTGTCATATCCATGACATCCCATCCATCTCTGCCCCCTCCGGCCTCATCTCCGACCAACTCCAGTCACCTCTGCCACCCTCAGTCCACCTCTGCTTCCTCCATGCTTGGAGCTCTGCTCCTCTGCTTCGGACCAAGGCTGTGCTTACACAGGGACTCAGCTATCTTTGGACCTGGATATCATTTCGTACATTCCATTTGTACTTCCCTTTGCTTCCCTCATCCCTTCTTGGTCCCTTATGGACCCTTGATGTTATCTCATTTATTTTCTAACATCCTTGATGTCCCTATTGACCTTTTCATATAAAACCCATGTACCTCTGTTGTGTAACCTTAGCACAAATATTGATTTAGTCACCTCTCCTGATCCTTGTCATGATCCCCTCCTCCTCCTGTTGGAACTCCACTCCTCTGAAATACGAGGACATGGACCTGTTCAAGGGTGCGACACATAAGTCCTGTGCTGACATCCTTCCTATGCAACTCCGCTCCAACACCTCCACTCTGGACTTCAGTCCAATTCTGAGATGAACTTCATTGATCACCCCTCAGTACCTCTGGACCTCCGATTGGATGTTAAATTGTCCCAGACTCTCTGGACTCAAGTCCGATTGGAGGTCCAGAGGTACTGAAGGGTAGTCGACGAAGTTTGTCTCAGAGTTGGACCAAAGTCTGGAGCAGAGATGTCGGAGTGGAGTTGCATGGAAAGGACATTGGTGCAGGACTTATGTGTCACACCATTGAACAGGTCCGTGTCCTTGTATTTCGGAGGAGTGGAGTTTTGACAGGAGGAGGAGGGGATCACAACGAGAATTAGGAGAGTGGGAATTAAGTTGATATTCGTGCTGAGGGATACACAACAGAGGTACAGAGGTTTTATACTAAAGGGTGAATAGGGATATCAAGGGTGTTAGGGAATAGATGAGATAATATCAAGGGTCCATAAGGGACCAAGGAGGGATGAGGGAAGCGAAGAGATATACAAATGGAATGTACAAAATATATCCAGGTCTGAGGATAGCCGAGTCCCTCAGGGGTGCAAGCACAGCCTTGGTCCGGAGCAGAGGAGCGGAGCTCCAAGTGTGGAGGAAACAGAGGTGGACTGAGGGTGGCAGAGATGACCAGAGTTGATCGGAGATGGGGCCAGAGGGGGCGGAGATGGGTGGGATGTCATGGATATGACATCGGACTTGAGTCCGGAGAGACCAGACATTTAACAGTATATTTATGCTGCCACTTGAGCAGGTCTCCACTCTTTTTGCCTCTGACCTTATGCTATCATGATCATTCATTATGACCTCTGCATGCTCTGGGTTCCCTGTTGAAACTAAACCATGCATCCCCTTCTGGCTCTACGCCACTCCTCTGACTTCTTGCTGTTCTCTCAACGGCCCGGCCCCCCTCTTATTCCATTTCTCTGAACTCTGACCTCTGATCTCTGACCTGACTCCACCCCTCTGGCAGGTCACCTCCCATCCCCTCTTCCTCCATTGCCAACTTCTCCTCCCATGCCCTCTGGCGAGACCACCCTTGACTTTCATGTCACCTCTTTGGATTCCATCATTTGTTGGTTTTAGAATATAGCTTGCTTGCCATGAGACTCTGTTGAGTGATTGGAACACAAGCAGCACTTTGTCCAACCCTCGCAAGCAGAATGCCAAACCCCCCCATGCCTCCAAAACCTCCACTCTGGAGCACACTCCAGAATCGCCATGGCCCTCGGATTTATTGCCCACCACTCCTTGCCATTGTCATCGCATTCGCATGTGCATGCAAGAGTAACAGCCAAGTCCACTTCGTTCAGCCACCTTCAGCCTTTCACTGAAGGAAGGTAGGATGCCCTCAGTAAGAAAAGTCACCCTTGCAACATCTGACCTCCCTCCACCCTCAACTCCACAACCTCCAACCTTTTGGACCTCAAGTCTGGAGTTCACTCTGCTTTCTCCATCGCCAACTCTGGCAAGTCCGGACACCATGGTATTGGACCCTCTCCAGGTCCTTTTTTCCTCTCCTTGTTCCATTTTATCTCTGTTTCATGTCCTTCTGTCATTTCATCTTTTGTTTCATCTTAACTTCTTTCCTCTGACCTTTCCTACCTATGGACAAAAGTCTGAAGTTAACTCTGTTTGCTGTCCGCCAACTCCAGCTTATCTGGTCAGTCCAGACATTTGGGTAAGGAATCCCCTTTGGTTCCTTCCCTTTCCTTCCTCTGTTTCAGCCTCTTCCATTTGTTTCTTTCCTTTGCTTTCTTCTGTGCTTTTGGACCCTCAAGTCCACTAGCAACTCTGTTTCTTGTCTGCTAACTCTGGCTATGTCCAGTCAGTCCAGACATCAGGGTAAAAGTTCCCCCTTGGGTCTTTCCCATTTCTTTTCCTTTTTCCAGTTCTCTGTCCCTTGTTCTGATACTGGGTCACAATGGTAGACTCCCTTTTGGGGAGCACCATTACTGGTTGACAAACACCCTCTGTTTCCTCCTTACTTGACGATCACAAGTCTGAAGGTAACTCCGATTTGCTCTGGCAACTCTGGAGCCTTTTCTCCTTGAAGCTCTCTTTTCATTCTGCTT
Source organism: Nevesoporus exiguus (assembly GCA_038089155.1). Lineage (NCBI taxonomy): Eukaryota > Fungi > Basidiomycota > Agaricomycetes > Boletales > Boletaceae > Nevesoporus > Nevesoporus exiguus. The sequence goes on from JBBPKI010001103.1 coordinate 4,387, forward strand.
CATTCTGCTCTTCATTCTCTCCTTCATTTCCTTCCTCTAACCTCTGCATCTGAGGACCACATGTCCAATGGTCATTCTATCCTCCATCTCTAGCACTGCATCGCTTAATAGCCTCCACTCTGGTTGTTCTGGCCTCACACTCTTCCCTCCGAACCTGAAGATATCAAGTCCAAAGGTATCTCCACTTCAACTCTGGTTTGTTCCCGCAACTCCAGAATTTCCGATTCTTTTCTTCTTCTCCCTCTATTTCTCTTTTCCAGACTTGGGACCTGTGTCACCCTGGTCTGCACTCTATTTTGGAGTACCTCATGACACACCTCTCCTATTTTCCTTTCTGTTTCTTTCCTTTCAGTGCTGTCAACTCTGGCAGCATCTGGTCTGTTCCAGACCACTCTGTTTCCTTCTATTTCCTCCGTTCTGTTTCCAGACTTGGAACCTTGTCACTCTTGTCTGTGCTGTCTTTCTAGAGCAATTCCTGACATAATACTTCATCCTTTCACCTTTGTCAACTCCAACAACTCTGACCTCGTGGTCATTGACAGGTTATCCAAACAATCTATATTCATCCCCACCCATGACACTATCACCTCCACTGGCCTTGCCCAGCTGTTTCTAAGCAATGTCTTCTCCAAGCACAGAGTTCCAGCCCACATCACTTCTGACTGGGGTTCAGAGTTTGCTTCTCACGTTTTCTGTTCACTAGGAAAAGCATTAGATATGCGCCTCCACTTCACCTCCAGATATCATCTGGAAGGTGATGGACAAATGGAGCATGCCAATCAGACCTTGGAGCAATACCTTAGGGTTTACTGTAACTATCAGCAAGACAATTGGGCTGACCTTCTTCCCCTCACAGAATTTGCATACAACAACACACCCAGCACCACTACCAGCATTTCCCCTTTCTTCACTAACAAGGGTTATCACCTAAACTTCTCTGTCTACTCTGATTGCCCACTAACCTCCTCTGCAGCCTCCAACTATGTCACTGACCTGAATGAACTCCATGAGTTCCTCTGGTTGGAGATGTCAGAAGTGCAAAAATGCTACCAAGGCCCTGCCAGCACTAAGTGTAGTCCACCTCTAGACTTCAAAATTGGAGACCTGGTCTATGTCAAGGCCAAATACTTCCATTCCACTAGACCATCCAAGAAGCTTTTGGAGAAGAACCTTGGACTGTTTCCAATTATCACCCATCTGAGCAGTGTTTCCTTTACTCTACGATTACCAGACACTATGTGCTCCATTCACCCTGTCTTCCATGTTTCACAGCTAGAAATTTTAACTCCAAATATGATATTGAACTGTGTCCAGCCTCTGCCACCTCCTGTCGAGGTCAACAAAGAACTAGAGTATGAGATTGTGGAGATCCTCAACTCCAAGATCAATCAGAGAAGGCATCACTGCCAACTTCTGTATCTGGTGTGCTGGCTCAGATATGAAGGAACTGACAAAGAGACCTCCTGGCTTCTAGCCACAGAGTTAGGGAACATGAAAGACCTTGTCTCAGACTTCCACCAGAAGTGCCCAGACAAGCCTGGACTGCTACCTACTCTGGATTAGGAGCCTCCACTTCAGTCCTTCCCTTTTCCTTTTGTTTTATTCTTTTATCTTGCTTTGTTTCTTGTTTCACTCTGTTACCTATGTCTTAAAACCATCTGCACATGCTAAAAATGAAACAAAAGATAAAAAACAAAAGAAACATAAAAAGATCATAAAAAATCATCATAGACAAAATACTAGACTACTCCATACTCCATTTCCTCTCTCTGTTTCATCTCTTTTCCTTTTCCTCCATTTCTACATTTTTCCTCTGTCTCTTTTTGCTTCTGTATTCTCTATCCTCCACTGGCCATCTAGCTCCATCCTGTGCCTATCCTCCACTGCTGATGTCCAAGCCCACACCTTATCCTTCACTGGCACCTCTGCTCGCCCTTCCCATGCTCTTTTGCCTCACTCCATCATCCTCTGTTTCCTCCACTCCTTGAGAGCCTCAAGGCAGACCTGCAGCATCACACCCCAGCATCTTCAAGGTTAGGCCTCCGCTACCCACTAGCTATGGCTGCCACTGGAGAAAGTTGTGTAACGAGTTCAAGCTGGCCAAGCACTGGACATCCTTTTTTTCACACTCTGAGGTGAACAACTCTGGACTCCGCCTGGTATGTGCCAGGCTACTCATCCTTATCCATCTTGGTCATCCTTTCCAAAGGGGCCTGACCACCTCTGTGGACTGGCTCTGACCATCCATCCATGCTACTATGGCCTCAAGGGCTTGGCTCTAATGGGGAGGCATTGTTATATCCAGCCATCCACTCCCCTATAACACCAACTCTGGCCAACTCTGGCCCCTCCATCCATCATCCTCTATCATCTATCCCTCAGAATTCCATCCTTATCCTCAACTCCAATGCCTCTGGTCTCAACTCTGCCACAACTCCGGTCAGTTTTCCCTCATCCTTTGTAGTTTCCTTATTTGGACTCTTTCATAACTAATCCTTTATGATTATGACATTGTCATATATCCCAACCCTGTACTCATCCCTATGTTTCACTTATCCCTTGATTTCTGTTATTCCTTATCCCTGAACTCCTTCATTTCATACCTCACATTGATCCTAGAATTAGTTACTTTCCTCCTCAGTATATAAGTCCTCTGTACTCTGCTCTGTATGTTCTCAGTATGAATATGACATAAGTCTCTCCTTCAACTTTTGTCCAATCTCCCTTGCCTCATCTTCCTCTGTCTCTCTCCCTCTCTGGAACCTCTGCCCCTACATTCTCTGAAATCCAAGGACCAGACTTAGACAAGGGTGCAACACACAAGCCCTGTGCCAAGTCCTCATAAGTTCCCCTCTGTCTCCATTACTCTGCTTGGACTCCAGTCCACCTCTGCTGCTTACCTCCACTTCTCCCCTCAGCCCCCTTGGATCTCTGGTTGGACTTGACCCAAAGGATCCAGACTTGACAGAGAAGAGGAGAACAGAATGGTCTGGAGTCAACTGGGGTTTGTCAGAGTTGACAGGGAACTATCAAGGATGGAAAACAAAGGTTAAATGGAGGAGGAACATGAGCAGAGGGTAAAAATAACAGGATAGAATAGTTTGAAGTGGACCAAACCATGAGGGCTGGAAACTAAAGGGTACAAAAGAAATAGACAACAGAAACAAAAGTGTAATTGGAGTACTCTGGAGTGCTCTGGAGTATGCTGGAGTTTGTTGGAGTTGACAGGAACTGTCAACAACAAACAACAGATGAATGGTCAGAAAGAAGTGAAGAAGGGAAAAAGCAGAGATAACAGAGTGATCCAAAATGGACCAGAGGGACCACTGGAGTGGGCAGCAACAGAGGAAAGGAACACAAGAAGAATGAAGAGAGAGAGCAGAGTGAAATGGAGTTGTCCAGAAGTGGACCAGAGGGAAGATCAGATGGTCCAGAGGTGGACCCAGAGGGGGAGTCATGAGGTTATCATGAAGCGGACAGAGAGAAATGAGTGAATGCATCAATGGATACTTGCTAAACACTGGGGGATGAACTCCAGACTAACTCCAGACTACAGGAGTTAGGTTAGTCAAATGGGACTTTGGCTTCACCTTATGTGGTGTGCCTTTGCAGAAGTCCAGTGTCCCGAATTTGCAGAGGGTCAGAGATTGTCAGATCAAGACAAGGACAGGACAAGGTTAAGTTGAGATTTGAACTGAGGTATCTATGGACAAAAATAGAGACTTTATATACTAAGAGAGATGAGATTGGATAAGTCTTCAATGTGTGCAGGCACAAAGGTAACTATGTAAGTGAAACAGAAGTCAAGATAAGACATTGAGATGGAATGGGAATAGAGATGTCAAGATGAAATGAAAACAGAGATGTCATAGTGGAACATATGGAGAGATGTCAAGGTAGAACATAATGGAAAAGGTCCAAAGTCAAGGTCTATGATATTGAGCAAGAACAAACTGGAGGATTGATGGAGTTGGTCCAGAGTTGGTCTGGAGTGACCAGAGTTGGGTGGGATATGACAATACTCCAAAATGGAGCATAGACAAGGGTGATGCAAGTCCCAAGTCTGGACTTCAGAACAGAGGGGAAATGGAGTGAAGGATCCAGAGCTGCTGGAGTAAACTGGAGTTAGGATAGAGTTACCTTTGGACTTTTGGACTTTAGGTTTGGAGAAGTGGAGTGCAAGACTGGAGTGACCAGAGCAATGGCTGTCACAAGAGCCATCACAGTGCTGAAAAGGAAACAGAGTGACCTGTGGAGAAGAACAGAGGAGGACCCCAAAGGGGTCCAATACCATGCTGGCTTGGAATGCCAGAGTTGGCAGCAGAGTGAAAGGAGGTGGCTTCAGACTTGTAGTCCAAAGGTGATGAAGGTGGCTGTTAAAGTCTGGTCTCTCCAGACTCAAGTCTGACCAGAGGAGTGGAGTTCTAGGGGTTAACAGAGGAGTTAGTGTAGGAGTTGGACCCGAGGTCCAAACAGAGGAGTCAGAGTGGAGGTACTCAGGAGGACATTGGCACAGGACTTATGTGTTGCACCTCTAAGCAGGTCCATGTCCTCTTATTTTGGAGGCACAGGAGTCCAACAGGGAGGAGATAGGGTGATCACAAAATGAGGGGAGAGATGACTTGGTTTGGAGGGAGTCAGACAGGAGTAGGAGAAGGGACTTAATTTGATATTCGTACTGAGGAATATATACAGGAGGTACAGGACTTAAATATGATTGGAGGGACAAGAGGGGGTACAAAATGGAATGAAAATACTATCTTACTAAGATGGTGAACATATGAAAATATTCTAGGAGATAGTAAGCAAAGTAGGGATGAAGGAGGGACGAAAGAACAAAAGGAAGAACAAAAGTGAATAACATCCAGGAGGTTCCAAGCGAGCACAGCCACAGGTCTGATTGGAGGAGTGGAGCTCCAAGGAGCTCTGTGCATGGTGGGGATGAAGGTGGACTAGAGGGGGATGGAGGTGACCAGAGATGGTCAGAGAAGGGGCTGGAGGAGGCAGAGATGGCTGGTTTGGCACAAATATGACAGTGGCGGAGTTGGATGTTGAGGATGGGGAATGGTCAGATGTTCCAGAGGCTGACTTTCTTTTCTAAGGTGTCCTACCTTCCCCTAGTGAGAGACTGGAGGTGGCAGATGAGGTGGACTAGGCCATCACTCATGCATGTGCACACCTAGTGCAGCAGCATTGACAAAGAGCAGAAGGTAAGGAAGTCCAGGGGCCATGGTGATTCTGGAGTGCACTCCAAAGCAGAGTTGATGGAGATAGAAGTGAAGGCTCCAGAGGCACAGGGGGTTTGGCATTCCATTTGCAGGGGTCAGATGATGTGCTGCTCATATTCCAGTTACTCAACAGAGTATCATGGGTGAGTAGCTGTGTTCTAAACCCAACAAGCAAGGGAATCCAAGGAGGTGACTTGAAAGTCAGAGGTGGTCTCACCAGAGGGCATGGAAGGGAGAAGTCTGCAACTGGGAGTGAAGGGAAAAGACCTGCTGAGGGGGCAGAGTCCTGTTGGAGTTTGGAGGTGCAGAGAACTGGAAGAAGGGGGCCATTGAGAGGATGGCAATAAGTCAGAGATGTGGTGTAATGACAGAGATTGGTACATGATTGGCTTCAGTATGAACCCAAGAGCATGCTGAGGTCATGACAGAGTGTCATAAGGGCATGATGTCAGAGATGAGAGAGAATGGAGACCTGCTCAAGTGGCAGCAAAAATATACTGTGAAGTCTGGACTCTCCAGACTCAAGTCCAACCAGAGTTGCAGAGTTCTAGAAGTTAATGGAGGAGTTAGTATAGGAGTTGGACCAGAGGTCCAAACAGAGGAGTTGGAGCAGAGGTACTCAGGAGGACATTGATGTAGGACTTATGTGTTGTGCCTCTAAGCAGGTCCATGTTCTCATATTTCAAAGGCACAGGAGTCTGACAGGAAGGAGATAGGGTGATCACGAAATGAGAGGAGAGGTAACTTAGTTTGATATTTGTACTGAGCAATAGTATAGGAGGTACATAGGAGTTATATAGGGATGGAGTAAGCAAAGGAGGTACAAAACAGGATGAAAATAGTATCTGACCAAGATGGAGGTCATATGAAAATAATCAAGGAGATAATAAGCAACCTAAGGATTGCTGATTGTTAAGAATACTAATAAGAGATGGAGAAGGGATGAAAGAACAAAAGGAAAGACAAACGGAGATAAGGTCTGGGTGATTCTGAGCGAGCACAGCCACAGGTCTAATCGGAGGAGCAGAGCTCTGAGGAGCTCCATGCATGATGGAGATGGAGGTGGACTGGAGGGGGACAGAGGAGACCAGAGATGGTTGGAGAAGGGGCTGGAGGAGGTGGAGATGGCTGGTTTGGCATGAATATGACAGTGCCCCCCCTTTATGGCTGAGCCCTCAAGGCCTTCAGTAAGTGGGGGTTTGATGTGGAGCCAATCCAAGGTGGCAGTCAAGCCACTGTGAAGAGGGTGTGCCAACAGAGGGATAGATGGAGGTGCTTACTGAGGCAAAGTCCAAAGGATTGCCACATGAAGTAGGATGGAGGTGATTAGGACCAGCTATAGGCTTAAAATCTACCACCAAAGATAAAAATGCTCTGAAGGGATCTGAGCCCCAGTGCAAGGGAGGTCAAGAGGTACCTTTGGCATGCACCAAGACAAAGGCAGGAGCAGATGATGTGCAAAGCAGGGGTGGGGATGAGGATAGCATGGAGGGAGCATGAATGGAGGTGCTGTTAAATTGTCCCAGACTCTCCGGACTCAAGTCTGATCAGAGGTCTGGAGGTGTTGAGGGGTGGTTGATGAAGTTCATCTCAGAGTTGGACCGAAGTCCAGAGCGAAGGTGTTGGAGTGGAGTTGCATGGAAAGGACGTTGGTGCAGGACTTATGTGTTGTGCCCTTGAACAGGTCCATGTCCTCATATTTCGGAGGAGTGGAGTTCTAACAGAAGGAGGAGGGGATCACAATGAGAATTAGGAGAGTGGGAATTAAGTTGATATTCATGCTAAGGTTACACAACAGAGGTACATAGGTTTTATACTAAAAGATAAACAGGGACATCAAGGATGTCAGAGAATGAGTGATATAATATCAAGGGTCCATAAGGGACCAAGAAGGGATGAGGGAAGCAAAGGGAAGTACAAATGGAATGTACAAAATGATATCCAGGTCCAAAGTATAGCCGAGTCCCTGTGCAAGCACAGCCTTGGTCCAGAGCAGAGGAGCGGAGGTCCGAGCATGGAGGAAGCAGAGGTGGACTGAGGATGATGGAGGTGACTGGAGTTGGTTGGAGATGGGGCTGGAGGAGGTGGAGATGGATGGGATGTCATGGATATGACAGTGCCTCCCCTTTAAGGCCAAGCCCTCGAGGCCTTCAGTAAGCAGGGGTTCGATGCGGAACCAATCTGAGGTGGCGATCAAGCCACTGTGGAGAGGGTGTGCCAACGGAGGGATAAACGGAGGTGCTTACTGAGACAAAGTCTGAAGAATTGCCATGCGGAGTAGACCAGAGATGATCAGAACTGGCTATAGGCTACCACCAATGATAAATGCTCCAAAATGCTCCAGGCCTCAATGCAGAGAGGTTGAGGGGTCCCTTTGGGCACACGCCAAGACAGGATGAAGGTGGATGATGTGCAAGGTGAGAATACAGATGCAGGGAGCACGGAGGAAGTGCAAATGGAGGTGCGAGAGATGGCAGAGTGTGTGAAGGTGGCAGTGGAGGAATGCAGAGGGGGTACTGGAATGCTGGAGGGAGAAAAGACAAAAATGGAAGTGAAACTAAAACAGAGGAACAAGAGAAGACAGAAAATGAAACAAAGAGAAATGAAGGGGAAAGGAAGGGTCCTGGAGATGAGACCGGAGGTATCTACAAGAGTGTGAATGAGGAGGGACCAATGATATACATAGTCCGGAGAAGAAACAGAGAACTCGAGAGGAGATCTAGAGTGAAAGCGGAGGGAAAAGTATCAAACAGAGAAGAAACAGAACAGAGACAAAGGAGAGGAAACAGAAGGAACAGAAGAAATAGAGGAAGGTTGGAGTGCCCAGGAAGGGCCAGAGGTGTACATAGTGTACCAGAGGGCAGAAGAACAGAAGCAATGAAAACAGAGGGAATTCCAGAGGAAAGACCAGAGGTAACGGAGGTGTACACAAGTGTACTGGAGAAGACAGAGGCAGAGAAAGAACACAAGGTATAGAAAATGAAGGAGGTCCGAAGTGCCTCGGAGGAAACCAGAGGTGAAGGGAGACTGAGGTGTAAGTAGTACAATGCCGAAAACAGAGACAGTGGGGAAAGAGAACAGAGGGTGCCTAGAATAGGCATGGAAAACCCTGGAGGGGGCTGAAGGTGTACCAAAAGGCACCGGAGATAAACGGAGGAGAAGGGAAAATGGATGGGTACCAGAATGGTACAAGGAACAGAGGGGAGTCATATGGTACAGAACTGATACAGAGGATAAATAGAGGGAACAAAATAGAAAAGGAGGTCAAAACGGAGGTAAGTGCCAAGGCAAAGAAGTACCACAAGTGGCGGAGGAAGGCTGAAGATGTGCTAAGGCGTCTGAGAGCAGTCTGAAGTGGTCCAAGCAAAGGTGAACAAGTCTGGAGGTGGTCCAAATGGAGTGGAAGAACTCTGGAGGTAGAAAATGCAGAGGTGGCAGAGGACCAGCTGGAGGGTTGGATGTCATGTTGATGATGGTGCCTCCTCTTTAAGGCCAAGCCCTTGAGGCCATAGTGGGCAGAGGGGTGCAGTGCAAGGTGAACGGGAGCCAGGCAGTGCCACAGGTGGCAGTGGCTGGGGTGCAGCACAAGCCAGAGGTGAAGGTCGGAGTAACGGAGGAGGAAGGAGACCAATTGGAGGAGGAAAGGGAGGAAGAAGAAGCAGAATCAGAGGAGAAAAAGATGGAGGTGGAGGAAGGGAAGAACTAGAAGAGTAGTACTATAATAGTCCTTGCCATTGTTCTATACAAGTTGTTTTCTATTTCACGTCAGAAGAGTGAAAGGAGAAAGAAAAGGAAACAGAGAAGAACAAAAAACATCGGAGGATGTCCGGAATTAATCGGAGGTGAAGCGGAGATAAACAAAGGAAAATGGCCAAAGGCCTTGGAGGAAGTCCGGATGCAAACAAAGGTAAACAAAGTGGAAATGAACTGAAAACGTCGGAGGTTGTATTGGAGGTAATGGAGTTATACAAAGTGGATCAGAGGTGACAGCAAAGTGAAATGGCATTGAGTACAGCGTCTCAGAGGTGGAAATGGAGTGACACAAAGGTAGCAAGGTGCAGAGGAATAGAAAGAAGCAATGAGACGGAAATGAACCAAGGACAACTGAATAAAACAAAGCTGAAGTCAAAGAAGGGTATGGTGCTGAGAATAGTGAAGTGCTAGGGAACAATGCTGGCCAGTCCTTTAGTGTGGGAAGAAGTCCGGAGGGGTCCAGCAGAGGTCTGCAGAACTGGACACAAAGTCTGAAAGCTTGAGTGCCTAGGTGGAGGGAATTGAAGAAGTGAGGTGCTGAAAATGGCGAAAATCTGAAAAAGACAATCATAGGTCAGTCCTTAAAGCAGGAGAATATCTGGATGAAGCCAGTTGGAGGTCTGCAAAACTGAGCCTAGAGAGGTTGGAGTACTTTGGTGAATCCGAGGTGCAACTCCCGGGATTAAATTCCGGACAGAGTCCCAGAGTGTGGAGGTTTGGCATTCAATCTGTAGGAGTATGTTAGACTATATGTGGCTTCTTATACCCATAGATCAACGGATTGTTATAGGCGAGTGTGCGAGTCAATACTAAACAAACATCAGTGAACCCAAAGAGGTTGGCACGAAGGCCACAGAGGTGGATTGCCTGAAGAGAGAAGAAGGAGAAGTGGATGGTCCAGAGTGGACCGGAGATCATTGGAGTTGACAGGATTGTCAATGACAAACACAGGAGAAAGGAGCAGAAGAGTGGAAAGACAAAAAATAGGGTATAAGCGGAGTGGTCTGGAATGGACCAAAAGTCGCCAGAGTGGGAAGGAATAGTCCAAAATGAATACAAAAAGGAATATATTGGTGAAGGGAAGAAGAACAGAGGAAGCAGGCTCTAGTGGGTCAGGGTCAACCAGACATGACCGGAGTTGAGGGAATAGTCTGGAGATGGACCTGGAGGGGGGAACCATAAGGTCATAAAAGAGACATGTGAGGGAAAAGAAAGGATGCATCAGGGGGTGCTCCCAAATGGAGCCTGGACAAGGGCAATGCAGTCCCAGGTCCGGAATACAATACAGAGGAAACAAAGAGGAAAGAAGTAAGGAACTGTCCAGACTGAGCGGAGTTGGCTGGAATGAGGCCAGAATTACCTTTGGACATGAGATCCTTGGGTACAGAAAAGTGAAAGAGGAGAAAAACAGAGGGTGAATCTAAGGAAGATGAGGAGAGGAAGGAAAAGAAGAGG
>JBBPKI010001104.1:0-14806 GCA_038089155.1 Nevesoporus exiguus
CCTGGGGGCAATGTCATAGCCAGGAGTATGTACTATTTATAACTCCACCAAAGCTAATTGTAATTCCCACGCTGTTTGGTGGTGTGCTTCACACACCACCATTCAGGCCAACATGGAAAGGGTTTTTGAGGTCACTGTATACCTAGTATGTTTGGACAGAAGTCCTCTACTAAGTAATTAGCTAGATATGTAATCAAGAAGATCAAGCTCTTACCTCAGTTGCTGTCCAATGAAGAGAAAGTACAACTGAGGAAAGAATAAAGAGCAGTCTAAAAGTTTAAAAAGAGGGGTGGAGATGTGATTGTATTTACTCCACTGCATTCAGTTAAGCAAATAGCTCCAATCAACCCTGGTCAACTCTGGTCAACTCCGGAACAATGTGTGAAAGAGAAGAATATAGTAAGTATTAAGAATGCACAGAGGTTACCAGAGTTTGTTCAGAGTTGTTCAGAGTTTGTCCTGGAGATAGTTAAGATGTGTCAGATGTCAGCGGACTTTGACAAGCTGGAGTGAGGCTGGAGTTACCTTCAGATATAAGGTCCTTGGGTATGGAAAAGTGAAAGAGGAGAACAAAAGATACTATGGCAGAACCTGAGCTAGGTCTATTACCAAAGGATTTTAAATAGTCAGAGAGGGAAAATATAAAGGATGACAAAAAGAGGAAGGAAAAAAAAGGACCAAGGTAGTCCATTATCATAATGTCCAGAGATGCTGGAGTTGGTGTTGGAGAAGTGGAGTACCTTCAGACTTGTGGTCCTTAGATGCAAAAAGGGGTCAGAGGCAGATGTTGAGGGTTGGGGGTAAGGTCAGATGTTGCAAGGTGACTTTCCTATCGAGATGTCCCACCTTCCCCCAGCAAGCAACTGGAGGTTGACTGCAGACTGGGCTTCAGTAAGTCCAAGGAGCCATGGCAAATCTGGAGTGCTGTCCAAAGGCAGTGGGGCAGAGCACAAAGGCAGAGGCCCCAGAAGCTCAGAGTAGCAGAGGGCTTGGCATTGCTATCTTGTATAGGTCACAAACAAAATGCTGCTCGTTGCCAATTACTCAACAGAGTATCATGGTGAGCTAGCTGTCCTAAAACCAACAATGTTAGGAACCAAAGGAGGTGATGAAAAACATTGAAGGTGATTTGCCGGAGTGGCAGAGAAAGGAAATGTCTACAACAAGGAAGTAGGAGAAGAGGCAACTCACTGAAGGTGGAGTCAGCCAGAGGTACAGAGAGAATAAAGGATGATTGAAAAATGTTAAAGAAAGGGAAGAAGGGCCTCCAAAACATTGGAGGTTCAGAGAAGCGGGATTTGTGAGGGCTGGTACTATAGAAAAACAAAGTAGGATGGTCACTGACAAGGCAGACCAAAGATAAAGAAACAGAGATGTAGGATAACAAGGGCCACTGAAAGGCAGGGTAGAACAGAGTTCGGAGGTACCACAAGTGGTAGCCCAAAGGAGACTCGCTAAAGAGGCAGAGTCAGTCAGAGGTAAATAGAAGGCAGATGAAAAAGTTGTCAAAACAACAGAAGTTAGTCCATGGTTGGGTTCAAAAGCAAACCAAGACCATGCAGAGGCTGTAATGAAAGGTCATGAAGACATGAGAAAAGAATGCAGACCTGCTCAAGGTGGAGTATGAATATACTGTTAAAGTCTGGTCTCTCCAGACTCAAGTCTGACTGGAGTTGTGGAGGTCTAAGGGTTAACAGAGGAGTTAGTGTAGGAGTTGGACTAGAGGTCTGATTGGAGGAGCAGAGCTCCTCAGAGCTCTGTGTGTGGTGGTGACAGAGGTGGACTAGAGGGAGACGGAGGTGACCAGAGTTGGTCAGAGATGGGGCCAAAGGAAACATTGACACAACAGAGAAAAACTTCACTATCTTTCTTGTCAACTTCACCACCACCTTCATTTCTGCTCAGTTGGAACAAGCTGCTATTGTCATCCTCACTGCACTCTGCCAGAAGTGCACTCAACTACTGGATAAGACCTGGTCTAATGGTTTCCAGGAGTATCTCCTAGCCTTCACCACCACTGCTTACCAAAGTGGTATCCACAACCAGTCTTTCCTTATCACCCACTTTGTTGCCAGACTTTCACCTACCCTCCACACCAAGATCCTGGACTATGATGATCCTACTTCTCTTGCTCAAGTTATCACCATTGCAAAGACACTCTATGTCAACAAGAAATAACTCAAATCCAATGTTGCTGAATTGTCTGCCCCATCAGTACAATTAGTTGATCTACTTGCCCTTGCCACTGCTGCATCCACTTCTCCACAATACACTCCCATGCCACTCCCTTCTCATGTGCCTTCTCCACCTCCTCTTCATCTGGTGTATCCAATGGATATAGACACACTTGTTGTGCTATCCTCCACCACTCAGTCTCACTACTTATGCCACTATCTGTGCTTTATATGCCAGAAGCCTAACTATTGGTCCTCTTGTTACTGCTGCCTGTCTTTGCCCTTATACTCCAATGCCCCCACTATCTTACATTATAATGATGACCTCTACCTTGAAGACAATGGTGTCCCTGCTTTCACCTCAGCCTCTGCCACCTACTCCACTACTCCAACTATAGAGGATACTTATCATAGATCCTTTACTCCTTCTTTGAATTCCCACTGGGCTACTCATCATCTTGCTCCTAAGTACACTCTGCTGTGCCCACCATCTGCTGCCTCATCAATCATCTCTACTACATCATTAAAAGCAGTCTTACTTAGTACTATAGAAGTTTCTTCTCCCACTCTTGAGTCCTTTTCACTTGATAACCTTGATTTCTAATGTCTCTTCATCTTGTTGTACTTTTAAATGAGATGTTCCACCTCTCTGTGAGTGCCTCCTCACACTGTATTGTTTCTCTTTGTCCCTTTCTTGAAATCTTCTTGTCTGCTTCCCTTGACATATATTTCCCTTTTTGCCTCTACTTCTTCCTGTTTCCCTTGTCCTCTTATTTGTAGTGGACTTCAAACTTTGGTTTGGGGGTACAAAAACCCTACAAAACCATTTCTTTCCATCTTCATATATCTCACTGCCTCCTTTGCACCAGTGTTCTCTTCCTTGCCTTCACTCTTATATATTACATTTCACTTGTTCCTCTTGAATCTTTGGTCCAAATTTCCCTTACCTTCACTTCAACCAGACTTTCTTTTGCTTTTCCTTACTGAGATTTTGTTCATCAAGGCCTTCAAACCTTGGTTGGGGGGTAATGTTATGAAAATCCCCTTTTCTTCACCTCTTCCTTACCTTTCTTCCACCTTTGCCACTTCTTTGCCAACCCCTTAGCTAAGTCCTTACCTTCGAACTCCGCTTTAACCTTCCTTCAGGCTGTGCCTTATCCCTGTGGTATCTTTCCCACATTCATCTCTGCCTGGTTGCCATCCACTTCTTATCTCCCCTCTATTGCCTCCTATGATTCATACCATCTTTGTGCCTACCTATGCATAGCTTCCATTAGCTTCCCCTCAGGTGGTCTGTGTGCATACCCAGTAGTATATAAGTAGGGACCACTCCTGTAGAGTACCCTAAGCTTAGTCTACCCAATTGATAGTGCCATTCTAGGCCCATCCTAGTGAGAGTGCCAGTCTCTCCCAGTGTTCCTTCTGCCTTGTGCCTCTCACCATCCACCTTGTCCTCTGGTTTGGTCTGAGTTCAGCACTGCCCTCAGCATCCATAACAAATGCCACTGCCAATATCTGGAAGATGCAAGTCAGAAATCATAGGATGAGGTTGGAGTATGGTGAGCCTGATGCTCAGCAGGTCATAGAGGCTCTGGAGAAGGCTCAAGGCCAGCTGGACAATACTTGAATGATAGGGGCCTTAACTTGTCATTAAGGCCCCTGTCATTCAAGTATTATCTAGTTATCTCACTTCTAACTATCTCTTGTCATCTTGGAAAAAACAAAATAAAGGTTGTTGTGAACTAGAAATAATCTCTTCTTCTTACACACTTTCTGATAACTAGGATGAATGTTGCCATAGGGCATTAGAACTAGTCTATAAAAGATTGAAAGTAATATATATATCAATATTGGGATGGTTTTGTTGCTCAGTGTAACATGTATATAGTGGACATTACTACCCTTGTTGGAGATCATCCCATTTCCTAGTACATACATAGCATTCTTTTGTACTTACATTAGGTTACCATATTTGGACAACAGTGTCCATTAACTCACGTATCCATCCGTCATGCTTTCTTCAGTCTTGTACAACGTCGACCGGAGGTAAGCACCTACTGTACACTACACCATAGTCACTTACTCATGTACTATAGTCCTTATGAACCCATATTATAGGTAACTAATATTATAGTCTTGTACAACATCAACTGGAGTCCTTACAGACCTGTATTATAGATTGATGTCCCTTTCACAGGTTATGAGCCCTGCCTAGTGTAGAATCAAACCAAAGACTCACCTCTGGCCAAGGTTCACTCTGTTGCCTACAAGCCATCTCCGACACTTGCCACTCAACTAAAGTCACCCAGACACTGTCCAAGCCATGTCATCAGACCTGTCACACAGATGCTCTAGCGGAATCCCTCTTAGCACAGTCGGACACCTCTGCACTGCCAGATTCTCTGGTGTATCAGGCTCTTCCAGCACCTCACCCATTACCCCTACTGCTGAACTGAGCCCATGCCTTTGCACAGCCACTTTGCCACCCATGACCATGTCATGTGCTCCATTACACATGATAGACACACCACAGCTGCCCCATAGATTGATAACAATCAACCCCAACATACTAGACGAGAACACTGATGACAAGGACAGGACCCATTTTATGCTTAAGAAGACCATTGATTTTGTGCATCTCTTTAAGCTCCAGCCCCTCCTCAATGGCACAAACTATGCAACATGGCTATCTGTCATCAGAAATGCCATGCAAGCAGCATCACTCCATGACTACCTTAAAGGATTGTTTTGTCTGGACAACATCATAGTTAACTGGCCTGGCCACATCCGCTGGCACAAGGCCAATGTGTTTGTCAAGTCTGTCCTCATGACAGTGATGACAGAAGAAGTACAGACACAGGTTGCCCACTTCAAAACAGCTGCACAAATATGGTCCAAAGCCTGCTGTCTCTACTCCAGCACTACTGCAACAGACTGGACACTCACAATCATATTCCTCATCGGCACCCGCTACACTGATGGTGAAGACATGGCAGCACACATCACTAAGATGAAGACACTCCACTGCGATCTAATTCTTATGGAGCATGACATTGCAAACGACCTCTTTGCATGCTTCCTTCGAATCTCCATGCCACCATCATGGAACTACATATTCTTGGCCCTTCCCAACCACTACACATCCACAGAAATTGAACACCACATCTGTGATGAGTCCAGCATCTGCACCAACCAAAGTACCAGCTCAAGTGCCCTACAGGTGACTCAACAAGGCCAACCTTACTGTGAACATCACAAATGTACAGGCCACTGGACCAAGGACTGCTACTCTAGATGCTGGAAGAAGAAGTCAAAGAAGGACAAAAAGGGTGATGAGAAAAGTGATAGCAAAGGAAAGTCTGAGAATCTCAGAGAGTTGAATTGATCAAGGAGGGTGGGAGATCACCAAAAAGGGTGGCCATGTCACTATCAAGAGACCCATGGATGAAACCTCACTCGAAGGCCAACTATAGGGTAATCTATACAAAATCCATGGCTCTGTTGTTTCTCCCTCATCCAACTTTGCTGTCACCTTCACTGTCCGACACTCATCTAATCTCAACCTCTGGCATGCCTGACTTGGCCCTACAAACCTCAAATCACTTCAATACCTCAAATGTCATAATCTCGTAACTGGCATGGACCTCCGTGGGAAAGGAGAACTTAGCCCCTGTAACGAATGTGCTAAAGGTAAAAACCACTTGGCCCCATTCCCATCTAGTTCTACCAATAGGGCTACCAAATCCATTGAACGCCTCCATATGGACCTCCAAGGACCATTTGACCCCTCAACCTCAGGATATCTATATACTCTTGGCATCATTGACGACTATAGCTGAAAAGGGTGGAAAGAGTTCTTGAGGCACAAGGATGAAGCCCCTGACCATATCAAAGTACTTATTGAATGCTTTGAGACCTACACAGGCTCATGTGTCAAAATGATACAATCTGACCATGGCAGCGAATTCTTAAATTCCTGGCTCCAATCCTACCTTAAACAAAAAGGTATTACATATGAGCTAATAGCACCACACATGCCACAACAAAACAGCATAGCTGAATGCTTCAATCAAACTACCCACAAAAGTGCACTCACTATGCTTGAGGATGCACAAATGTCAAAAGGTTTTTGGCCTGAGGCACATGAATATGCCAACTACGTACAGAATCACAGCCCCACAAAAGCCCTATCATGCATGATACCAAATGAGGCCTTCTATGGCTACAAACCTAATGTCTCCACCCTTTGGGTATTTGGCTCGTGCTGCCACATACGTACATACTCCACCTGACCTATGACACAAACTTGATCCACACTCCATCAATGGAGTTCTCTGTGGTTTCGAATGAGGCTCCAAAGCCTACAAGGTTTGAACTCCATCCAAACATAAATTCATCACCTTACACAATGTCATCATGTATGAACAGATACACAGCCATGACAATGCCAACCCTACCTCTACTCCTACCACCTCGAGCCAGGGGGTGCCCCAACTCACCTCTTCTGCTGCTCAGATTGAGGGGGTGACATGGGATTCCAATCCAAACAGCTCACCTCCACAGGATTTCACTCCACCAAACAACATTTTACCCAATGTAGCTCAACCTACTCAACCCTGCTCGGCCTCTGTACCAAACCTTGCACAGCCACCACCCTGTCAGTCAGAATGTGTCACTCGACCATCATGGAAAAAGGAGGCTGCTGAGAAACAAGCAGCGAAGGAAGCCAAAGCCCATGCCGGATGAAAAGCCTTGCAGGAAACCTGAAAACAGCAGACAGCTGACCCCCCTGTCCAGCCAGCTGAACAAAGAATTGCCCAAATTGCTTATAGCACAATCCACAGCAAGAACACACCTCAGAACTTTCAACAAGCTGTTTCTGGCCCTGATTTGGACAAATGGTGGAAGGCAATGTATAAAGAGTTTGATATGCTACAGAGGTGCAGGACCTGGGAACTTGTTGACCAATCCAAAGACTGTAAAGTCATTGGCTGCTGATGGACATATGTGATCAAACATGGCCCTGATGGCGAAATCACCTGGTACAAGGCACAATTTGTTGCCCAAGGCTTCTCACAAGTACCTGGTCTCGACTTCAGTAATACATTTTCACCCACAGTCCGCCTCGACTCACTCCATGTGATCCTACACTATGCGGCAGCACATGGCTGGTACTGCAGCCAAGATGATGTCACTGGCACCTTCTTACACAGTGAGATCAATCACGAGATCTACATGTGCCAACCAGAAGGATTCGACAATGGCACAGACAAGTTTGCACACCTACTCCTTAGCCTATATGGGATCAAACAAGGTTCCCACCTCTGGAACAAATATATGCATGAGAAGCTGAGTACCAATGGCTTTATCTGTCTCCTGTCCAATCCTGCTGTCTACGTACGCCACTCAGGAGATAGCACAGCCATCACTGCAATTCACATCAACAACGCGCTCACAGTCACAAGCTCCAAAATGATGCTTGCTGAGACCCAGAAACTTCTCCATAATCTCTTTGAGATGAAAGAGGAGGACCCTAATTGGCTCATGGGCATCAAGCTTACAGACAACCAATGAAACCACCAAGTCATGCT
This sequence comes from Nevesoporus exiguus, assembly GCA_038089155.1. NCBI lineage: Eukaryota > Fungi > Basidiomycota > Agaricomycetes > Boletales > Boletaceae > Nevesoporus > Nevesoporus exiguus. The sequence continues at coordinate 7,766 of JBBPKI010001104.1, forward strand.
CTCACAGGCCTAGTATGCTGAAATGCTACTCAAGCACTTTTGGATGGATATATGCAACCCCATCTCCACCCTGCTTGATCCCAGCACCATCCTATCCAAGGCCAACTGCCCACAGATGGACGAGGAAGAGGCCGAAATTGTTGGCAACCTAGACCTTATTAAGGCTTCGATCACCACTAGTGACTTGCTATAGAGCTCAAGAGGAAGATCTGGGGGAATCAACCAGGACTTGACTGAAGTCCGGTTGTTGTTTGGATTTAGATTATATACATACAGGGTACTTTAGGGCAAGCATGTGAATACTTACTAAGTACTATGTCATTGTGGAGTGGGAAAAGGGATAAGGGTCTAGACTATCAGTAATTAAGGAAGCATGTAGATAAGGGTCTAGAACGAATGTGAATGAAGTGAAAGTTATCGATCTAGACTTGGTCAGGTGACATGTCCCACGGTCACATGATAGTGGTTATATGACTTGATAAGATAAGATGAGAAATCGTGACATTACCCCCCTTCTATGAATCGCATTCCAGGCGATTGAAGGAAATTTGAGAGGGTTCTGTCACATTTTCATAAGAAGAAAAAAGAGATTCAAAGTCCAGTTGAAGCATTTAAAGTTTCCAGGGTGCTGCCAGGTTTGAAGCATAAAAGTCCTTTATTGTGTCCTGCACACTTCTTAGGTGGCTTTGGGGTTCCCATGTACAGTCTTCCTCCTCATAGCCCTTCCAATGAACCAGGAATTCCATGGTTCTTCCTTTGAGATGAGAGTTGACAATGTATTCTACTTCGAACTCTGGTTCGTCTCCTTCTGTGCCCACAATGGGTCCCGGGGCAACTACAGGTTGGTTTTCCAAATGCTCTTTGTAGGATTTTACTCATGAAATGTTTACAACTGGTTTGGGGAGTTGAAGTTTTATGGCATTTGGGCCAGAAAGTTTGATTATGGAATATGGACCAATCCATCATTCCGTGAGCTTCTTTGATGCTCGATTAAGTTTGATGTTCTCAGTAGAGAGCCAAACTTTATCTCCGATGGTGTATTCTGGTCCCTTGGAGTGGTGTTTATCCACTTGAACTTTCATTGCCTTTTGAGATTTTTCAAGCAATGCTCTAGCTTGCTCAAGCGTATTGGAGAAGTCAGTGCCAAAAGAGGCTGCTGCTTCATTCTTGGATTTGATGGGTTCTATTCCTATCCTTGGTTTGTAGGTTTTGGTTACCTTGAACAGTCGCTTTTTGGTTGCAGAGTGGAGATGGTTATTAAATGTAAATTGGGCGAGAGGCAACCATTCAGCCCAAGAATCCTGCTTTTTGGATGTAAAGAGACAGAGATACTGTTGTAGATCTCTATTGACCCTTTCAGTCTGCCCATCAGTTTGAGGGTGGAATGCTGTAAACATTCGGAGATCTACATATCTTAAGCATCTTTGCAAGATCCTTCATTAATTGGGAAGCAAATTGTGGACCACAGTCCGAGATGATCGAGTGGGGTAGTCCATGATGCTTCCATACATGGTCTCAGTATAGTTCACCTGTGCCAAGTGACATAATTGTTTTGTTGGTGGGTATAAATTCCACCTCTTTTGAAAAGCAATCTACGACCACCAGGATTGTGTCATGTCCACAGGAGAGTGGGAGGTCGGTGATAAAGTCCACAGATATGTCTTGCCATGGACCATTGGGAATGGGATTAGGAATTAATTCTCCCAAGAGGGCCTTGTTCGTTGGTTTCATACGTGCACAACAATCGCATCTTGAACAATAATCTGTGACCTGAGTTCGAAGTCCAGGCCATTGAAAATATTGTTCTATAGTATTCCACATTTTATTTGTGCTTCCGTGCCCTGCAATTGGCAAATCGTGATAGAGAGTAATGATATCTTGATGTAATTGTCCCTTTGGGGGTATGAAGATCTTGTCACCAAGATACAAGATCCCGTCTTTATTTAGAAGGTTAGGTCTGTCTGGACCTTTCCATTCTTCTTGTGCTTCTACAATTCTTTCTAACAACTTCCTTTCTTCTCCTTCAATCATGAAGCCTTGTTTTGATTGTGCCCTTACTCTATTTTCAGGGATCATTTGCACACCCTTATTGTCTTTGTTAATTCCAATAGCGTGATCCTCTCATCAAGAGAGGGCATCTGCCTTTCCCATTTGGGATCCAGGCTTATTAACTAAGATGTAATTAAATCTAGATAGCCATTGAGACCATCTTGCTTGTCAATGATTCAAATCTTGTTTCGTCATGAAGTACTGGAGGTTGGTGTGGTCCATCCAGACTTTGAATTCTCTTGCCCCCTCAAGGTAATGCCTCCATTGTTCTAAGGCTAGAATTATGGCAAGCATTTCCTTATCTGCAATTGGGTAATTTCTCTGCTTGGGGGTCATAGAAGCAGAGGAAAACACAACAGGATGCCACTTGTTGTCTTGCTTGATGGATAGGACCACGCCTGTGGCAAAGTCTAAAGCATCGGTCTCAAGGTGAAACTTGCTATTATCATCAGGGTATGCAAGTATAGGTGCTGTGGTAAATGCTTTCTTCAATGTGTCAAAAGCATCTTGTTCCTGGGGTCCCCACTGCCAGGGTTGATCTTTCTTAGTTAAATCATTCAGGGGCCTAGAGACTTTTGAAAAGTCTTGAATGAATCTGTTGGCGATCCAACACACTGGCATCTGACAACGCCAGTAAGCTAAGGCTTAGCATCTGTTAAGGTACTTAGATAGTTTATTTAACATTACAATAATCTTAGGAAGCCTAGACAAAGAGGCTAGACTAGTGACGTCACAGGTATGCCTCATGGCATGACGTCATAGCTAGGTACGATACCGGCCCTAAGGTGGCCCATGCACCTTTACCTGCCCTAAGTACATAGTTAGGCACTATATAAGCCCAATAGATACGCCCCAAGGACTTCAAGCGAAGTCTCCTTGTTGGTTTCCCCATAAACCTCTTGACTGAGTCTGAACCCTTCTAAAGGTTCCTCTTAAAGCCCTCGCTTGTCCACTCCTTAAGACATCTCTAGTGACCCCTCAAGGGTAGTCATGGACTCTGTCCCTCTGACTTTATGACTCACCCGATTACCCTGGGTTATGGGTTGTAACAGAATCTCTGGTAGTAATTCGCTAGTTCTAAGAAACTGTGAACTCCTTTGACATTCTTTGGTGTTGGCCACTCAAGAATGGTTTCTACCTTTCCTTTTTCCATTTTAATTCCTTTGGTATTAACTACCATTCTGAGGAATTCAACCTCTTTTTGTTTGAAGAAGCACTTCTCTGGCTTTAGGAATAGATCATGTTCCTTTAGTCTTTTGAGAACTTCTTGGACAATCTTACCATGTTCTTATTCGTCGTCCATTTTAGTAAAGATCATTGTATCGTTAATGTATACAATGACGACACCATCCATGTCAGCAAAGATTTCATTCATCATTTGCTGGAACGTAGCGGGGGCATTACATTGTCCAAAGAACATTACTAATGGTTCATATGCTCTGGAATAAGAAATGAATGCTGCTTTCCATTCGTCTCCCTCTTTTATTCTAATATTATTGTAGCCCCATCGAAGATCTAATTTAGTGAAGAGCTTCGCCCCTTGGAGCTTATCCACTAGTTGGCTTATAAGTGGTAAGGGGTAGTTGTTCTTAACCGTCCACTCATTGAGGTAATGGTAGTCTTGTACCAATCTCTTCTTTCCATCTTTCTTTGATATGAAGAAGACCGGTGAGGTCTGGAGAGAGTGTGACGGTCAAATATATCCTTTCTTGGTCTGTTCTTCAACAAAGGACTTTAATTCCTCTACTTTGTCTTTGCTCATGGGAAATATTTTAGCCTTTTTCGGTTGAAAGCCAGGCTTTAGATTTATCTCATGATCCCAAGGTTTTTGAAGAGGTAGTTGCTCTGACTCCTTCTTACTGAAGACTTCTAGGAAGTGATGGTATTCTTTTGGAACCATTTCTTCTAAAGTGGGTTCCTTCTTCTTCAGCACTTCTAGATTTTTAATGAACCAGTGCACGGTCAAGGCATGCTTTAGTTCTTCTTCTTCTTCTTGTGCTAAATGTGTGCCCTGGTCTGAGAGCATGTAGCAGAACCTTGGACACCTTGCCATCTTTACTTCTTCCTTGTTCCAGTCAATGGTTGGGTTGTGTCTTGCCAACCACGTGTAACCCAAGATCATATTATTTTTGCCTAAGTTGGTGACTTCCGCAATTAGGTGTTCACAGTGTCCTTGGTAATCAAGGATTATTTCTGCTTGGTGTGTAACTGACCCCGCAGAATCCTTAGTTCCATCTACGTTGAAGACTGGTACTTCTCTTTCCATCTTCTGAAGTGGCAATTTGACTTGTTTAGCCCAGAGTTTATCTATAAAAACTCCATTCGCACCATTATCCAAAAGGGCCTTGCATTGATGTCTCTTGTTTTTGATAGTGGGGTGTGCGATTGAGATATCCATTAGGATCTTGTATTGCACCTTGGTATTTCATAAGAGAATTCGTTCTGGGAAACTTTCCTCATAAATATTTTTTTTTGTTTTCTTTAACCAAATTAAGCCTGCATTCCTGTGCAGCAAGCTCCTTGTTTGGAGACCTGGTCTTGGTAGTAGGTAGGTGTACTCTATAAATAGGACTAGATGGTTCTGATTCTGAACAGCAACATATGGAAGAGGAATCGGAATCACTGTCGAATTCTTGTCCATATTGTACATAAGGGGAGAGAGAGGAGAAACTATTTTTTGTGTTTAGTGTATTTGGCTTCTGAGATCCCAGATTTCTCAGTTGCTGTAACCTTTTCCCTGTTTCTTCATCTCTGTATCATAGAGATTGAAGAAATAGGCCTTCATGGCCTTGAAGTCATTCCTTTTATTGCCTTTTCTTCTGCAGGCTCTTCTTTCTTCTCTTTGTTCTTCTCCTCTGTCATAGCTCTGATTTGTGGCTTTCTTTGTGGTCCTTGTGCCCTTTTACGGCAATTTATTTTATGCCCTCCACCCAAGAACTTGCACTCTGTGTATTCCCTTTTGGGGTTTGGACAGTCCCTTGCCACATGTCCATCTTTCATGCAGTTGTAACATTGTTCCTTTGATTCAGAGCTCCTATGTCCATTGGTTGGCCTCGTCCTCCATAGGTACGAGCTTGTCCTTCATAGTAGGTATTTCCTTGTGAAGATCCTTGTTGGACCTTCTCAGTCTTTCATAGTTTGAACAAATCAAGCCTTGAGCCCAATTCTTTTGCTTTTTTTGATGTAATCCTGAATACAGGACTTTCTTTCTCCTCCTGGGTAGATTTGCCAGGCAAGCTTCTCATCCAAGGCCTTTTCAAACAGTCTTACCCCCAAAGGGTCTGGTTTAGATGGGTCACCACCTGTGTCCTAGTAGTAACCCAGCCACCTTGTTGTAAGGCTTGTGCCAATTCACTTGGCATTTGCCTGCACCATTCTAATTTGGTCCTTGCTTCATCTTCTTTGTTTACTGATTTGAAGCATTGGTTCAGAAGCTTTCCTATTGTCTCTTCAGTGGGCCAGCTATCACTTTTTATAAAGTGTTTCAATTGTTGGTGTGCCCAATGACCAGCTCAGTTTTTGTCTTTTTCTCCTGATTTAGGCCCAATTCTTGTTAGAGCTGTGATGGTTTTTTGTTTGTCCATAATGAAGGATTCTGGATCTCCTTTTATATACAATGCTAGATTCATAGACCAATTATCAAAGTCTTCCTTTCCTCCATCGTATCTTCCTGGGTCAGGTACCATTTCTACCTTTTTAGACACTTTTACTTCTACATTGTCCCCTCATCCTCCTCTTCTTTCTCTCTTAAGTTCTGTGAGCTCTTCTTGAAGTGCTTGCAGCTGGTCAGACAGTATATGGATCATTTCTGTTGACATTTCTTCTTCTGTCGTGGGAGCAGGTGCAGGCGGTGATCGGGAGTTCCGGCTTGGGGAGGATGGCTGGTCTATGATTGGGTCGTGCGATGACTCATCTATCTCTGAGTCAATAGTGGGGCATGGGTTCCAGTATGGGTGCCATGATATTTTGTTCTTCTTGTAGAACCAGGGCTAAGTCTAGTTCGGGCATGGGAGAGAAGGAAGGTGTTCATAGATTGCAAAGGTCATTTAACCTTCCTTGTACTTCTTCTAAGATCTCAATACCTCTCCTAAGTTGAGGGCGATGATCGAAGAGTTGGACTTGTAAGACTCTAGCCCTGAATGCTTGGGCTTGGTCTTGTGGGATACCGTGAGCTTGAAGTAAGAACTCGTCAAAGGGTTCTCCTTCTTTGATATGATCTAGTAGGTAAGGGAGGAAGTCGACATCTTGGAAGATGTTGACAAGAGGAACTGGGGTGGGAGTGCGGTATAGATCTTTGCTTTGTGGGTGATAATGTACCCACTCTTGTTCTCTTTGGATGTCGCTATAGAGGGTCAACTGATGTCAGCCAATTGGATCTTCGTCAGGGACTCTTTTGTCTGGAGTAGATCCTCTTGTTTGGCTAAATCACCATTCCAGAAGTGATATCTTCTGGTTTGGTCAATATACCCGTTGTTTGGGTCAAAGGAAAACTCTCGGTGGTATTTGTAATTGTTGCCGAAGATGGTTTCTTGTGAGGGGAGGCGAACCTCAATCTCCTCAGATTTAGAGGCACAGGAGGGGAACATCCAAAATTCGTAAAGAAGCATGGACCATAGTCAACACCAGCTTCTATTCTATCAGGTCAAAAACCTTCCCGACTAGAGTCTTCGAAAATGTATATGTGTTAAGCACTGGGTTAGACGAACTCCGGACTAACTCTGGACTTCAGAGTTAGGTTAGTCGAATGGGACTTGGCTTCACCTTATGTGGTGCGCCTTGCAGAAAGTCTGGTGTCCCAAATTTGCAGAGGGTCAGAGTTCGGAGAAGAGTCTCAGACTCAAGATGAGAGGAGATCATCAGATCAAGACAAGGACAAGACAAGGTCGAGGTTAAGTTGAGATTCGAACTGAGGTATCTACAGACAGAAGTAGAGACTTTATACTAAGAGAGATGAGGTCAGGTAAGTCTTCAATGTGCGCAGGCACAGAGGTA
>JBBPKI010001105.1:0-14806 GCA_038089155.1 Nevesoporus exiguus
ATTCTTACTATCTTGATAGCTGACTGATACTTACTATGGATTATATAATTTTCCTTATCTCACTAATAAACAACATTTCATCTTTTGATATCTTTTATATTTATAGTAAAGAGATTATACATACAGTGACCTCCAAAACTGTTGCAATATCTAACCTGAATATGGTGTGAAAAGCACACCACCAATACTTATGAAAATATCACTTGGCTTTAGTGACAGAAAAGAAAATACATGCTCTTAGCTATAAATCACTCTCTGGATCATATGATATGGCCCAGTGGCTGTGGAGATACATTCATTTCAAGTCAACAATACCATTGCAACAATTTTGCATCTTTTGAAATAAAGAGGGTATTTTGAATATATTAATACTTGGTATAGCCCTCTTTGGCCTTAAGCACTGCCTAAATCCTTTTAGACATACTTTCAATCAAATTTGGACACTTATCAACTGATATCTTCTTCCACTTCACTTCAACCCCCTCCCACAACTCATGAATTCCCTTAGGAGAATGTTCATGCTCTGCAAGCCTTCTTTTGAGGTAACTCTGTTGATATTCAAGGGGGTTTAGGTTAGGACACTATGCAGGCCACATCATAGTCCTAAACTCTTGTTTTTTCTAACCACTCTTTGACCTTTCTATAGATGTGCTTAGGATCATTGTTTTATTGAAAAATAATATCAGAAGGATTGAGATCATGAAGCTCAAAGATATTCATGAGCTTATCCTCCAAAATCTGAAGATAAAGGTTTCTATTCATCCTACCATCAATCTTAGCAGCATGGCCAACTTCCTATCAAGTTATACAGCTCCATATTATCAAGGAACCCCCTTCAAATTTAAGGGTTCCATCCACTAGTCTATTACTAAGCCTCTCACCTGCCTTTTTCCATGTCCACTTGTGTTCATCTGACCCCAGGTGATTGATTTTGGTCTCATCAGACCACACTACCTTCTTCTAGTCCTTTATAGTCTAGTCTTTATAAGTATAGGTAAAATCCAAATGAGCTTTATGATATTTGGTAGAAAGAAGAGGATATTTGGACTTGACTACAGCCTTCATACCAATCTTTTTCAAGTGTTGGCAGACTATACTGGAGGAGAGAGGTTGGTTGACAATCTTGGTGAGAGTTTTGGTCATTTGGACAACATTTTCTATCTTTTAAGTAGAAATAAAATGAGCTGTATGTAAATATTGATAGAGGAAGATTTAGATGGGTAACCTCCTATGGACTTCTGAAGTTCAGAATGCTCCTTGGAGTGAAGCCTTGATATAGTGGAGATATGAATGCTAGTGATAGTGGAAATAGAGTTGGTAGATTAACCTGTATCAAGCATAGAAAGAATAGTATTCTTTTTAGCAGAAGTAAGAGATCTTATAATGGTGGTGGTTGGAAATCAAGAGATATGTAAATTCTTTTTAGCTTAGATATACTATATTTATATATATCTTTGTTTGAAAAGTTAAACAAGATCAAATATTATTTAATTTCATTGAGATGTCTATTTATCTTTAACAAGCTACAAAACTGTTGCAATGGTATCATTTACTTGAAATAGATATATTTCCACAACCACTAGACCATATTGTATGATCCAGAGAGTGATTTGTAGCTATTGATATATACTTTTTTTTTTGTCAATAAAGCTAAGTGATATTTTGATGAGTGTTGGTGGTGTGCTTCACACATCACATTTAGATTCAGCATTGCAATGGTTTTGAAGGTTATTATACACAAAAACATTGTGTAGTATATAGGACTGGGCCTTTCTTCCATAATATTAAGAAACTTCTCAATCTTGTTGTTTCAAGTTACTTGATAGTTGAAGACTTCAGCTTCATTCCTCACTATCATACTTCCTTGACTCATATTGCTTCTCTTGATAAATCTCATTAAGTTTCAAATCCTCTATCTCTTGTCTGCACATATCAGTGGAGGTCTTTTGCACTCTTGTTAGGTTAGGAGCCCTGAGTCATCAGACTAAGAGTAATCCATTGTTCTCTTCATGATGCCTCTGATTTCCTTAGATGTTTAGAGGTAATGGGTCTTTTTAAAACTTGCTTGGATTTTAATCTAGATTGCTCACTTGTTAGAAATAGTTGAATAACAAGCAAACACTTTTTTCATAATACACACACTACTTATCTATATCATTAACAATAGTTTCTTTAAATTTAGAATTGATTCCAAGACTCCCACTTTCTTTTCTATTGAGACAAGGTTTCATAATGATACTAAATTGCTTTTGACCACTGTTATGAATGCCTAAGGCAGCACTGAACAAGAACTAAATCAGAAGACAGCAGGGATAACAAGAGACACAAGGCAAAGGGAATACTAGGAGAGACTGAAATTCTTTACTAGGATGAGCCCAGAATGGCACTACTAATTTGGCAGACTAAGCTTAGGGTATTCTATAGGAATGGTTTCTATTTATACTATTGGGATGTACATAGACCAGCTAAGGGTAGGCTGATGAAAGCTATGCATGGGTAGATATAAAGATGGAAGGAGCTAAAGAGATAATAATGTGAAAGTGACAACCAGGCAGAGATGAGCATAGGAAAGGTATTACAGGGGTAAAGCACAGCCTGAAGAAGGTTAAAGTGCAGTCCAAAGGTAAGGACTTAGCTAAGAGGTTGGAAAAGAAGCAGCAAAAGACAATGAAGAGGTGAAGAAAAAGGAATTTGTATAACAGTTACTCTCCAATATGGGAAGATATCACTCAGTAGTGTTCTCGAGTACTTTCCTGTTAATCAACTATTTTCTCCACCTTAGGATCAAGTGTTTCTGTCAGCCATTGATTTGCTTTGATACTTGAACTATATAGGTAGATAACTTTCTGGAAATCTTTCCACTCATCTAGTTGCTCCTCGAGTACTCTATCCACTAGGCTGCCAATGAGAAAACTGTTAGAACTTCCTTAAACCTAAAGATCATTATCTTCATAGTGGAATTAATAGTTATAGGTGTGGATTTCAATATACTCCCATATTTACCCTTTGAGAGCTATTAAAACAACTATTCATTATTTATCTGAATAATCCTTCTCAGTGTAATCTTAGAAATGAAGTAGCACTCCCTTATTTTGATTATTAACATTCTTCTCATTATACCTAAAGAAGATCTCCATTTTCACTTATTCATGCAACTGAGTAGAATTCTTTGGAAGTTACTTATTCTCTACCTGGTCCATACATCAACACTGAAGACTCTATTGATCCATCATATGTTGCTCTTAAACTTTTATAAAGCTCAGCTTTGGTAAAATGCAATGGAAATTCCTTAGATAATATCCTATTAAGAGGATAATGACAGCCTGGTGAATATTTATCAACCAGAACACAACGACCTTGTCCTGGTCAATGAAGATCAAAAGGATCTACTGCCTGAATGGAGATTAGCAATATTCAAAGCTTTATATCTGCTTTTTGAGATAAGAATTCACTCTTTGAAGAATTCTTAAAGATAGCAGATCCTCAAGTGGAACAAGGAAAATGGAGGATCTACAATAACATTATTTATAGTGATCTTCAAAACTATTGCAATATCTAACCTAAATGTGGTGTGCTTTGCACATCACCAACACTTATAAAAATATCACTTGACTTTAGTGACAGAAAAGAAAATACATGCTCTTAGCTATAAATTACTCTTTGGATTATATGATATGGCCCAGTGGCTGTGAAGATATATCCATTTCAAGACTATGATACTATTGCAATAGTTTTGCATCTTTTGAAATGAAGAGGGTATTTTGAATATATTAATACTTGGTATGGCCCTTTTGGTATTCAGCACTGCATGAATCCTTCTAGGTATGCTTTCAATCAACTTTTGACACTCCTCAACTGGTATCTTCTCCCACTCCACTTCAACCCTCTTTTATAAGTTATGGATTCCCTTAGGAGGATATTTATGCTCTGCAAGCCTCCTTTCAAGGTAATTCCATTGATGTTCAAGGGGATTTATGTTAGGAAACTGTACAGGCCACACCATAGCCCTAAGCTCTTGCTCCTCTAACCACTTCTTGACCTTTCTACAAATGTGCTTAAGATCATTATTCTGCTGAAAGATAATGTCAGAAGGATTGAGACCATGAAACTCAAAGGTATTCATGAGTTCATCCTCCAAAATCTGAAGGTAAAGATTTCCATCTATTTTATCATCAATCTTAACAGCATTGCCAACTTTCTGCCAAGTTATATAGCTCCACATCATCAAGGAGCTCTATTCAAACTTGAGAATCTCATTCACTAGCTTATCACTAAGCCACTTATCTGCCTTTTTCTATGCCCACTTGCATTTATCTGACCACATTATCTTCTTTCAGTCCTCCATGGTTCAGTCTTTATAAGTATAGGCAAAATCCAAATGAGCTTTATGATATTTGGCAGAGAGAAGAGGGTGTTTGGACTTGACTACAGCCTTCATATCAACCTTTTTCAAGTGTTGGCAGACTATACTGGAGGAGGGGGGTTGGTTGACAATATTGGTGAGGGCCTTGGTCACTTGGACAGTATTTTCTACCTTCTAAATAGAGATGAGATGAACTGCATGGCAAATATTGATAGGGGAAAGCTTAGATGGATAACCTCCTATGGACTTTGGAAGCTCAGAGCACTCCTTGGAGCAAAGCCTGGATATGGTGGAGATATAAACACCAGTGATACTTGAGCAGCATTTAAAAATAATAAACAAAAGAAGTGGAAAATTCTTGATAAAAGAATTCTTGGATTTATGAGATCTACTATCACAGATGGACTCAAACATTTTATTACTTACAACTGGGCCAATCAAAATGACTTTACTTCATATGCAAAAGCTCTCTTGAATATCCTACATGCCACTTTTTGTATCACAGGCCTTGTTACTGGCTTACCAGGACACTTCTTTCTGCTTTACAAAGTTTTTTGTACTCATATTCATCCATCATCTGCTACAGATGATCTCAATTCTTTCACCCTTATCTTCAATGAATTTACTAAAGCTAGGATGAATCTTTCAAAAAATATGAAAGGTTTCATAGCCCTATGTGGACTTCTAGATTCCTGCTTCAATTTTGCCTCCAATTTTGTTTCTTCTATAGAAGCTGCAATATTCAATCTTGATTTAGTTATTAAGAGACTCCAGTTAAAGCTTAATCTTTTCAAAATCTTTCCAACTTCATATAAAGGTCAAAACTCACTTGCATTATGTTTATCCAATACTCCATATGTTGAAAGCTCTACCTCCAGTGCAAATTATACCAATGTTATAACATCAAGGACCTCCTGCCAATACAAACTGGCAGAGTCAATAGAAGAAGAAACAGAATCAACAACAACAAGGAGAATGGTTTTCCTTTTTAAATAAAGAAAAAGAAAAACAGACTAAAAAGCAATGGAAGTGAGATGAGTATTAGCAGCAACAACAGAAGAAATGCACAAATGCTTTCAAAATAAATGATTTTGCAAATGTTGTAGGACAATAAAGTCCTGAAACAATAGCATTTGTTCAAAAAATTGATAAAGAAGATGGTAAAGAATTGGTGAACTTCATGAGAGTTCACAACAAAGAATATGAAGACTTTGATGCCTGTGAATGATTCACAAATCATTTGGATAAAGAAGATTTTAATATGGACACAGGAATGGATATCACATAGCCCTTTCAAGGTTGCTTCTAGAGAAAAAGTGCCAACTGTAGAAGCATCTCCAAGACCAAAGAGATAGCCAAAGAAAAAAGTGAAATGAAATAAGACTATTTCTCTTAGAGAAAGGATCTCCTCTACTCATCACATTGAAAACATAGAAAACATCTCATCTGTCATTCCAAAGGAGACCCCCTCATATTTTGCCTCTAGCTCAACCAAGTAATGCTTGACTTCATCTTGCATCCCTGAGGAATGATTATAATAGTATTGTATACAATGATGAGAATAACTTAGTCATTGAGGCTTACCTGGTGTATGAAGATTGCAAGTACTATGATGATATACCATTCAATAGATATTCAACAAAGATCATTGGATGATTGATAGTGGTTGTACAGATCACATTACACCCTACAAGGAGACTTTGTGCATCTTTATAATGGCAAAGTTCATGCTCAAGTTGCCAATGAAAAAACAGTTACAATAACTGGACTTGGCATGGTTATCATCCAACAAACAAACAGAAATAGAAAGTTTCCTCCTATAATATTATATGAAGTATGGTATTCATCACAAGCTAGTCACAGATTGCTTTTTGTCATACAAATGACCACCCACAGTACTCACTATGAGATCTCAAAGCAATTTTCAAAGATCTAGAACAAGAATACCTTGATACTGCAGACATCTGCCTTGATGCCATAGAACTACCTTCACTTTTTTCAGTCACACTAGATTACTGAAGATCAAACAGTCAATGCCCTTACATGCAAAAACACTTTTCATGAAGCTATAAAAAATACCTTTGATATTCCATCCCTGGTTATTCCTTCTGACAATACACTCTATAAAGGCTGTATTCAAGGGAAGATGATCAATTTACCTTATCCTAACTCTTCCAAATCAGCCACTCAACTCTTAGTATTTGTTCATACAGACTGGATGGGTCCTATGTTTGTTGAATCTTGTCCTTGTGCTTGCTATATTTTTACCTTTGTGGATGACTTCTCTAACTATGCTTTAATTGCTTGCTTTCATACTAAAGATGACATTAGCATGTCTTTCTAAGTAATAGACTCTTGGGCTGAAACTTAAACTGCTATATCTTTTTCCTCTGTATGTTCAGACTAAGGAGTTTATAGGTCAAACTCTACAGACATTCTTCTTGAACAGAGGAATTACTTATTAAACATCTGCTTCCCATACTCCTCAACAAAATGGTTGTACAAAGAGATTCAATTGAACTATTATAGATAAAGCAAAAGCAATAATGCAATAAGTATGCCAACTCAGGGCTTTTTGACAAGATGCAGTAGAAATAAGTCTATATATCTCTAACAGACCATCTTTTAGACGTCTACAATGGAAGACTCCAACAGAAGTTTTTTTAGACAAGAAATCTGATAGGTCTTTGAAATACAAGCATATGTTTGGCTTCAATCAGACATTCACCAAGATAAACTCTTAGTAAATGCTAAAGAAATGGTATTCATTGGATATAGATCAAATAGTAAAGCTTGCCACTTTTGGTCTATATCAAGACATTGAGTATATGTCTTAGATAATGCTTTTTTTGATAAACAAGTCTTTTTTTATTATTTCAAAAAGAAAATGGACAAACCTTTTTCTCTTATCAAAGATTCCTCATTAGACCACAATCTTATTCATTCAATATCTCAAAACAAGATCCCAGACCCTTAATAAGACAATAGAACTAAATCTACAGATCATATCTATATTTCTATACTAATTCCTGGAAGATTAGATTCCAATTCTGAAATCCCACCTGATATTGGACAAGGATCAGATAGTACTACATAGGAATCTACTCAATTCATACAGTGGATTCATCTTGACAATGCCCACATCTATCACCATTTTGAAATACTCTAGTTCTGGTGCATTGAAGGTGCACTTGGATAACTTCAAGGAAAGCAGAAGTTTACAAAGATGAACAAGGACCTTTTTAGTTTATTCATGGTACTGCAATTGTAGAAGCCCAAAAAAGAAATGCCCAGAATCCAAGTTCCTAGAAGACAGCCACTACATCAATTGCTAAAACATAGCACAAAAGCTTGAAAGATGCCTCAAGTTCATAGTATGAGAAATGGAGATAAAAAGAATGCAAGAGAGATTGCTTCTAAACCTTCAAAAGAAGAAAATGTAACAAAAGAAATAAGTTTCAATGAAATGATAGCTTATTTCTTTGACCTCTATGACTTGAAAATAAAAAGTCAGGGAAAAGGGTATGATGCCTGAGAGATCTGGGACCTCAAGTGCCAAATAGACTTATCTCTCCTAAAAACATGTTTTCCCCATTATTCTCTTTTGTACAGTATAAAGAAGAAGAGCAAACAGATTTATCTACCTTGTATTCTTTTGATTCTAAATCCAATAGTCCTATTTATAGGGTATATTATCAAATTTAGACTAGGTCTTCTAGAAGTAACTGTGATATAGTGCCATGCACTGAATGTTTCTAAGAAGCTTGCTACATAGGATTGCAGGCTTAATTCAGTCAGATAAAAATAAAAATAAAAATAAAAATATATAGAGATGATATCCCAGATTGTATCCTTTTATAAAACACTAAAGTGTAAAATGAAATTCTCAGTTGCATATCCAATGATGAAAAATAAGTGGCTCAAGTGTAAAACTCTATTTGATAGTGGAGCAAATAGAGTCTTTCTAGATAAAAAGTGGGCTGAACAAGTAAAGTTACCCTTAGATACACTGAAAAGAGAAATCTCCACCTACAATATTAATAGAATCAAGAATTCTACCAGAAATGTTACACACAAGGCAGAAATAATTTTAGGCTATTAAGGATATTCAGAATGCTTAGTTATCAAAGTCACTAATCTAGGCAAGAATAGTATAATCCTGAGATACACATGGCTGGCTAAACATAACCAACCTATTGACTGAACTAAAGGAGAGGTAAAACTATCAAAATGCCCTTAGACCTGCTACATGCTATTAGATCAAGGAACACAATTGGCAAAAAAAGAAAAACTCAAACATGCTTTGACCATGCATTTGTTCATTAAAATTTTAGAAAGGCTGCAGCCAACAGAACTAACATTAGAACAAATGGTTCTGAAAGAATATCACCACTTCCTTGATGTTTTTAGTAAAAAGAAGTCAGAACAACTACCACTAAGAACACTCTAGGATCACAAAATCAAGCATAAGTTTGACTTTTAACATAAAAAGGCTAAAATATTCCCAATAAATAAAAATGAGATGGAGGAGTTGAAATCTCTTGTGGAAGAAGAAATCAAAAAGAGATACATTCAACTATCTCAATCCCCTCAAATGTCACCAGTCTTCTTTATACCAAAGAAAGATAGGAAGAAGAGACTTGTACAAGATTACCACTACCTAAATAAATAGATAGTAAAAAATAATTACTCTCTCCTACTAATAAGTCAATTAGTGAACAAATTACAAGAAGCAAAGCTCTTTACAAAGCTAGATTTGAGATAGAGCTATAATGATATAAGGATCAAAGAGGGAGATGAATGGAAAGCTGCCTTTGTCTCTCACTCCAGAGCCTATAAACTATTATTCATGTTCTTTGAACAATACACAGTGACCTTCAAAACTGTTGCAATGTCTAACCTGAATGTGGTGTGCTTTGCATACCATCAACACATATGAAAATATCACTTGGCTTTAGTGACAGAAAAGGAAATACATGCTCTTAGCTACAAATCACTTTGTGAATCATATGATGTAGTCAAGTGGCTGTGGAGATACAGTGACCTCAAAAACCCTTTCCATGTTGGTCTGAATGGTGATGTGCAAAGCACACCATCAAACAGTGTGGGAATTACAATTAGCTTTGGTGGAGTTATAAAGAGTACATACTCCTGGCTATGGAATTGCCCCCTGAGTCATGTGATTTGGCTCACACACTATGGAGATATGATTGATTTAAAACAGTAAGTGAAACTAAAGTCAGGATGTCAAGATCAAACATAGACAGAGGAGTTGAGATAGAATGGAAATAGAGATGTTAAGATGAAATGGAAACAAAGATGTCATAGGGGAACATACTGAGAGATATCAAGGTAGAACATAATGGAAAAGGTCTGAAGTCAAGATCTATGATATTGAGTGAGAACGAACCAGAGGATGAACAGAGGTTGATCTGGAGTTGGAGAACATGTGCATGACTGGAGTAACTAGACCAGAGTTGACTTGGAGGGACCAAAGATGACAGATATGATAGTATCCCCCTCTTAGGCCTGAACCCCTGAAGGCTATTAGCACATGACTCCATTGATTAGTTTCAGAGTCCGAAATGGGGTTTGGTTCATCTGTTAAAAAAGAAACCTACATGCTTGGAGTCATTTCTGTTACGATTTCTCACATCTTATCTTATCTTATCAAGTCACATGACCACTATCACGTGACCGTGGGATATGTCACCTGACCAAGTCTAGGTCAAACACTTTCACTTCATTCACATTCGTTCTAGACCCTTATCTCCCATGCTTTCTTAATTACCGCTATTCTAGACCATGACATCATTAATGACGTAGTACATTAGTAAGTATTCCCAAGCCTGCCCTAAATACTCCTGTACGTATATAAACCCAATGTCATCAACGACCGGACTTCAGTCAAGTCCTGGTTGATTCCCCTACATCTTCCTCTTGACCTTCAGCAAGCCTGATTAGTAGTGACCGAAGCTCTAACGAGTGTAGGTCGCCAACATTAGGACTTGACTATCACACTTCCCTCACTACTTCTCTATACCTCGCCATCGTTCGCGACAACCCCGGACCCTAGGGGCAAAGGGATTTACTATACTACCACTTCACATTTCACACGCATTTGCGCTCCTCTTATCTTTTACGTATACCCCGGCTATACGCTGGTGAAGGTCGACCCATCTATAGGAGGGTTGTCAAGGGGTGAGCTCGAGAGCTCTTAATTGGTTTAAACACCGCCTCCGCACGTTTTCATTTCAAAGGAGCCTAGGCTCAGGTCCACGTGAGGCCATTTTATTATAAGAATAGTCTTTACACATTCGGTCATCGTCGAAAGAGTGGTCTTGTGCCCGACGACCCGAATTACCTACGAATTTTCAAAGACTCTAGTCAGGTGGCTATTGACCTGATAGAGTAGAAGTTGGTGTTGACAACGGTCCACACTTCTTTAACTTTTCATACGAATGTTCCCATCCCGCGCCTCGCAGTCCGAGGAAAGAGAGGTACACCTCGCATCCGAGGAGACAAGAGTAAATCAAAGCGTCTCCGAGGAAACGACAGTAAATCGAAACTTTGTCTTCGGAGAAGAAGGAAGTGAATTCGAATACGACCCAAACGACGGGTACCTAGACGAGTTCGGCTACTTCCACTGGTATGAAGACGAAACACCACCTCCCATACAAAGAACCACAGTAACCCCCGAATCCCAAAGAGAGGAGAATTCACAAACACCGCCTCTACTAACCCAAGAAGACGAAGAAGGTTGGGTTCATTACAGACCACCTTCACAAGGATATCGGACACCGACTCTGGTACCACTAGTGAACATCTTCGAGGACGTAGACTTCCTCCCTTACCTCCTAGACAGAGTAAGGGAGAACAAACCCTTTGACACAGCCCTCCTAAGAGCACACGGAATCCCTGAGGACCAAGCATTGGCCTTTCGCACTAGAGTTCTTCAAGTACAACTATACCCCGATCCTCGCATACGCCTTCAAGAAGAACTAGGACTTCTTAACGAACTAAGAGAAGGACTTGAGGCTTTACAAAATCTCCGCACTCCGTCTCTCTCCCCTACACCAGAACCGGAAGTAGTCCCGGTTCCAGAAGAAGCACAAAACGTTGCGGCTCCCATACAGAGACCTGCTCCCCTTCATCGACTCAGAGACCGACGATTCCTCAGAGAACCCCCTAGGAGACCAGCCCTTGTCCCCCAGCCAGAACTCCCAATCGCCACCCGCACCTGCTCCAGAACCCGACATGTCCAGCGAAGCCATCCGTATGCTGATGGATCAACTTCAAGTGCTGCAGGACGAAATCGCAGAACTTAAGAGGGACAAAGGAAAGAAGAGGGCAGAAAATGTAGAAGTAAAAGTATCAAAGAAAGTAGAAATGGTCCCAGACCCTGGAAGGTTCAGCGGACTAAAGGAGGACTTTGATAACTGGCAAATGAATATGGCCCTGTACATTAAAAGCAATCCAGAGTCATTCATAGATGACGAGTCAAAAAATATAGCGGTCTTAACCAGGATCGGCCCCAAAGCTGGAGAAAAGGACACGACAGGGGCTGCCCAATGGGCAAGACAACAGCTTCGACATCTTATGAAGATAGGGAATTGGCTCTCGGAAGAAGATATAGGGAAGGTACTAATCCAGCAATTCAAGTCCATAAATGAAGAAGACGAAGCACGGAACAAATTGGAGTGGTGTCGACAAATGAACAGAGAGTCCGCCCAAGCCTTTACCACAAGATGGCTGGGATATTACTACGACACAGGAGGAGATCCCTCCAAGTCAGACCCATCAGGAGTAAGAATGTTCGAGAAAGCTCTAGAAGAGAATCTTGCTCGAAGAATCTATGAGGATGGAAAAAGGAAGACCTGTATACAAGACTACGTGGAAGTTGCCAAGGAATTAGGATCTAGATTGGATTCCTTGAAACTAAGAAAAACCAAAAAGGCCCAATCAGGGCCAACTTCCAATAACAATTACCGAGAAGGACAGGTGCAAACCTATGGAGGGAGAGGACAGCCTATGGACATAGGGGCAGTCCAAAGAAACTCCAAGTGTTTCAACTGTGCCAAAGACGGACATCTCGCAAGAGATTGTCCAAACCCAAAGAAAGAATGCAGCGAATGCAAATTCCTCGGAGGAGGACATAAACTCAACTGCCGAAAAAGGGCACAAGGGCCGCAAAGGAGGCCACAAATCAGAGAAATGACGAAGAAGGAAGAGGAAAAGAAGGAAGAAGAACCCAAGGAAGCGAAGGCCATAAAGGGAATGGACTTCGAACAAATGAAGGCATATTTCTTTGACCTTCATGATACAGAGATGAAGAAGGCGTGAAAAGGTTATGGCAACTGAGAAATCTGGGATCTCACAAGCCGAAAGAAAATTCACTAAGCACAAAAAATAGTTTCTCCTCTCTCTCCCCATATGTACAATATGGACAAGATTTCGACGATGATACGGACTCTTCCACATGCTATTCTTCCAACTCAGAACCAAGTAGTCCTATTTATAGAGTACACCTACCATCAACTGAGACCGGGTCTCCCAAAAAGGAGCTTGCTGCACGGGAATGCAGGCTTAATTCGGTCAAAGAAAACAAAAAAAATATTTATGAGGAAAGTTTCCCAGAACGAGTACTCTTACGAAACGCCAAGGTGCAGTACGAAATCCTTATGGATATCTCGATTGCACACCCAACTACCAAGAACAAGCGACATGCTTGTAAAGCCCTCTTGGATAGTGGAGCCAATGGAGTCTTCATCGACAAACAATGGGCTGACCAAGTAAAGTTACCACTAAACAAGATGGAAAAAGAAATCCCCGTCTTTAATGTAGATGGTACGAAGAATTCTGCCGGAGCTGTTACACACCAGGCAGAAATCATCCTTGATTACCAAGGACATCGCGAACGCCTAGTCGCAGAAGTCACTAACCTAGGCAAAAATAATATGATCCTCGGATACACGTGGTTGGCAAAACACAATCCAACCATCGATTGGTCAAAAGGAGAAGTCAAGATGGCAAGGTGCCCAAGATCCTGTTACATGCTCTCAGACAGAGGCACACACTTAGCACAAGAAGAGGAAGAAGAACTTAAACACGCTTCGACCGTACACAAGTTCATTAAAAACCTCGAAGTGCCAAAGAAAAAGGAACCTACTCTTGAAGAAATGGTTCCCAAAGAATACCATCATTACTTGGACGTCTTTAGCAAGAAAGAATCCGAACGACTCCCCTTGAGAAAACCGTGGGATCACGAGATAAAGCTAAAGCCGGGCTTTCAACCCAAAAAGGCAAAAATATTCCCAATAAGCAAGGACGAAATGGAAGAGCTAAAGTCCTTCGTGGAGGAACAAACCAAGAAAGGGTATATTAGACCCTCACGCTCTCCACAAACCTCTCCAGTCTTCTTCATACCAAAGAAAGATGGAAAGAAGAGACTGGTACAAGATTACCGATATCTTAATGAGTGGACGGTAAAAAATAATTATCCACTCCCCTTAATAAGTCAACTAGTGGACAAACTACAAGGAGCAAAATTGTTCACGAAGTTAGATCTCAGATGGGGATACAACAATATCAGAATAAAAGAAGGAGACGAATGGAAGGTAGCTTTCGTCTCACACTCAGGGGCCTACGAACCCTTGGTCATGTTCTTTGGACAATGCAACGCCCCCACCACCTTCCAACAAATGATGAATGAAATATTCGCCGACATGGATGGTGTTGTAATCGTCTACATCGATGATATCATGATTTTCACAAAGACAGACGATGAAGAAGAACACGACAAAATGGTTCAAGAGGTCTTAAGAAGGTTAAAGGAACACGACTTATTCCTAAAACCAGAAAAATGCTTTTTTAAGCAAAAAAAAGTTGAATTCCTCGGGATGGTAGTTAACACCGAAGGAATTAAAATGGAGAAAGGAAAGGTAGAAGCTATTCTAGAATGGCCTACACCTAAAAATGTCAAAGGAGTGCGCAGCTTCTTGGGGCTCGCAAATTACTACCGTAGATTTATTCAAGACTTTTCAAAAGTCTCAAGACCCCTCAATGATCTTACCAAGAAGGATCAATCCTGGCAGTGGGGACCCCAGGAACAAGGAGCTTTTGATCAGCTCAAAGAAGCCTTTACCACAGCGCCAATACTCGCCTACCCTGATAACAATAGCGAGTTTCGCCTGGAAACTGACGCTTCGGACTTCGCAACCGGCGCGGTCCTATCGATCAAACAAGAAGATAAATGGCACCCTGTTGCCTTTTCCTCCGCTTCTATGACCCCAGAGCAGAGGAATTACCCAATTGCAGACAAGGAAATGCTCGCAATCATTCTCGCCTTAGAACAATGGCGGCATTACCTTGAGGGGGCAGAAGAATTCGAGGTTTGGACAGATCATGCCAACCTCAAATATTTCATGACTAAACAAGACCTCA
>JBBPKI010001106.1:0-14804 GCA_038089155.1 Nevesoporus exiguus
CCTAGAATATTTTCATATGTTCTTCACCTTTGTCAGATAGTATTTTCATCCCATTTTGTACCTCCTCTGCTTACTCTGCCCTATATAACTCCTATGTACCTCCTGTACTATTCCTTAGTACAAATATTAACTAAAGTCCCCCTCCTGATTCTTGTTGCAATCTTCCCTCCTCCTGTTGGAACTCTGCTTCCTCTGAAATATGAGGACCCAGACCTGCTTAGGGGCATGACACATAAGTCCTGTGCCAATGTCCTCCTGAGTACCTCTGCTCCAACTTCTCTATTCGGACCTCCAGTCCATCTCCTATACTAACTACTCCGATAATCCTTAGACCTCCACAACTCTGGTCGGACTTGAGTCCAGAGTATATGCCACTTTAACAACAAGAAACAAAGCAAGATAAAAGAAAAGAACAAAAGAAAAAGGAAAGAATTAAACCAAAGACTCCTAATTCAGAGTAGATAGCAGTCTGGGGTTCAGATACTTCTGGTGGAAGTCTGAGATGAGGTCTTTTGCATTCCCTAGCTCTGTGGCTAAAAGCCAGGAGGTCTCTTTGTGTTAAACACTGGGTTGGATGAACTCCAGACTAACTCCAGACTTTGGAGTTAGGTTAGTTGAACAGGACTTGGCTTCACCTTATATGGTGCACCTTGTAGAAAGTCAGATGTCCTGAATTTGTGGAGGGTCAGAATTTGGAGGAGAGTCTCAGACTCAAGACAAGGACAGGACAAGGAGTCGAGGTTAAGTTGAGATTTGAACTGAGATATCTACAGACAGAAGTAGAGACTTTATACTAAGAGAGATGAGATCAGGTAAGTCTTCAATGTGTGCAGGCACAGAGGTAACTATGTAAGTGAAACGGAAGTCAAGATAAGATATTGAGATGGAATGGGAATAGAGATGTCAAGATAAAATGGAAATGGAGATGTCATAGTGGAACATACTGAGAGATGTCAAGGTGGAACATGATGGAAAAGGTCCAAAGTCGAGATCTATGATATTGAACAAGAATGAACTGGAGGATCAATGGAGTTGGTTCAGAGTTGAGTATATGTGTGCGACCGGGGGAACTGGTCCAGAGTGGATCCAGAGTGACCAGAGTTGGACAGGATATGACAGTATCCCCCTCTTAAGCCTGAACCCCTGAAGGCCATTAGCATGTGACTCTATTGATTGGTTTTGGAGTCCAAAACAGAGTTTGGTTTGTCTGTTAAAAAAGAAACCTGTGCGCCTGGAGTCACTTCATCCACTACCACCCAACACCATGTCTGACATATCCGATATCAAGACCTGGTCTGACGACTGCCTGGTGGAGAACAAGGATGATGATGACACCCTCTGGAGGGTGAAGGCCTTTGAGTGGAGGAGGCACATCAAGGTCAAGAAGGATGAGGAGGCATGGAGAAAGGTGGCAGAGGAGGCCATAAGGAAGTGGGCAGAGGAAGAGGCTGCAAAGAAGAAGGCAGTGGAGGAGGCCACTGTAGAAACTAAAATGTGCCTGTGTGTGAGGCAAGAGAAAGAAATGGGGTGATATGTTTGTCCCAGGGAGTCTCAAGGCAATGCCAAATGGCCAGAAATGGTATAAGAAAGTGGATGAGAAAGAGTGTACTACTAGTGTGGACAACTCCTATGGGGGCCTTCTCCAAAAAAACCGGACTCTGGACTTCCAGATGCATTCCTGGACTTCTGCACGCAATGCAGACAGCAAGGGAGGACTAGGACCGGGCATTTAGGCTTATACCAAGTGTACTAACAGGAAGGAGAGAAAACTGTATTAAGTAAGTAGTGACATGTCTAAGTAGTGCTCAACTAACATAAAACAATGTCAAATATGTAAAAATAGCTAAACTAGCCCAAAACAATGCAAATTGGTCACAAACAAACATACCCAGACATCAGAATACTGGAAAACATCACCAGAAAGTAATCCCGGCTGGTATAAACCAACTCTGGCCAGTTTCTGCACAACCCGATCATGTAGGGGATCGATCCCAACTGGAAACATACCAGGAAATCATCTGGTCTACCGGGATAATGTCGGAATGATTGGGATAAGACTGGATGTGGTGTGATATCATTGGATACCCTATAAATCAAAAATACAGATGTAGGGAACCACAGTTCTCTACACTGGAGGAGGCTGTGAAGAGAAGGGTGAGTAGTTTTCAGTGAGGTGATTTGGACTAACCAGAGCATAGGTGGAGCAGGTATGGGTGCAGCAAGCACAGGTGGGGCCAAGCAAGGGCAAGGGGAAGGCAAGGATGCCAATGATGCCAGAATGCCAGAGGTGTGAGGAGTGGGGCCTGGCATGCAAGCAGACATCAGGGAAGTTGACTGCATGCTTGGAGTGCTGGGATGCAAAGGTGAGGTGTGAGCAGCTTGGAGAAGAGAAGTTGGAGAAGAAGCAGAAGCGGCAAATGAAGGAGCTGGAGGTGGTGAAGAAGAAGGTATGGATGGAGGAGCAAGTAGAGGTGGGGGGCAGCGAGCTAATCCAGCTGCTCCAGGTGGTCCACAAGATCTATGACCAGATCCAGTTGGGCTTTGAGCACCAGAACTGGATGCTGGAGTAGCTGGTGGAGCTCAAGGCCCTGGAGATGTATGGAGACAATGGAGTGGAGGCAAAGATGGCAAGTGAGATGGTAGACAAAAGGGAGGTCCAGGGGGTCACCGGGGAGATGAGGGAGTTGAGGGTGGAGGTGAAGGAAGTGGCAGATAGGCAGGAGAAGGAGGAGATTGCAGAGTTCATGAAGAAGAAGGCAGAGAAGGAGGTGGAGGAGGGCAAAGACAACAACAAGGAGAGTGATAGAGAGGTTTAGGTAGAAACCAGCCACCTCCTGTAATTAGTTAATAATCACGAATTATCCTATGGGTCAAGTGGAGTGAGATTCAGACTTGTCTGGATACTGGAGGTGAAACTCCTCAACAAGCTCTGAAGCATGACCTAACTCAGTGGTGAGAAGCCATGAGGTCTCTTTGTCGGTTCCTTCATATCTGGACTACCGGACTAAATACAACAATTTGCAATGATGCCATCTGTGGTTGATCTTGGAGTTGAAAATCTCAGAGATCTTGAACTCCAGTTCTTTGTTGACTTCAACCAGAGGTGGGGGTGGTTGACTACTATTGGAAATAGTGTTGGGAACTGCAGGTTCCAGCTGAGAGATATGGAAGACCAGATGTATGGACTTCATGTTCTTCGGAAGCTGGAGCATGAAGGAGAGGGAGCCTGCTTGAGCAATGATGGGATATGGACTGAGGTTCTTTTCAGAAAGCTTTTTGGAAGGCCACATAGAGTGGAAGTACTTAGCTTTGACAAAGACCAGGTCACTGACTTTCAAGTCTGGTGCCAGATGTAATGTGAAGGCGCACTCCTATGTGTGATGAGCCATTCCTTGGCTAACTTCCTCACTTATCTACCAAGAGGAGGCACTCACAGAGAGGCACAACATCCCTTGGAGTTGTAAGACTTTTGGAAGAGGGAGTGAGAGAGAGATCAAGCAGAAAGAAGCAGGTAGTGTGTGTGTGATTGCATAGAACTAGCTAAAGAACAAGGTACATAAAGTGTGGCTATTTAAGGGAGCACTACTTGTGCACAGACCATGTGGCTAAGTAATTGGCTGTGCTAGGCTATGTGTGATGGAAGGTAACACACTGCCAAAAAGAGAGGTGGCAATGATGGAGAGAATAGTCTGCAATGAGGGATTGCAGTTACAACAATGGGACAAGGCAAATGTTGTCAGAATACAAGAAAAGGAGGTAAGGAATGTATACTTTGTAAGTGATTGGTCCCTCCCTAAGGCAAAGAAGGAATAAAAGCAGGAGGTGATCGGAAAGAAACAAAACTATAACATTATCCCCTTTGTAGAATCAAAGCCCTGCTTTGATATCCCTAGTCACAGTCAGGCCTATCTGGGTCTTCCTCATTGACCTTATAGTCATCAGCATCAAGCTGGAGGTTGACATCACATACATATCCATCATGTCCCATCTCCCTACAAGTTGAACACTGGATGAGAGGGCAATAAGTGGTTCCATGGCCCTAATTTTGGCAATTATTGCACTGAAGTGTGAGGCATTGAGTACTATTGTGCCCAGGAGCCCAGACCTTGCATTTGGGGCAACGGTAATGGGGACAGTCCTTCCAAAAGTGACTGGTGTTACAATTCTTTCGCTTCATCCTGGCCTTTTACTTATTTCTGAGTCCATTCCATTCATGTATCCACACCCGCACGCTAAGTATGTGCAATTCCTTGTCACCTTCTTGCTAGATGAGTTTGACTATTCCTTTACCATTTCCATTCTCACTTGATAACTTCTCTTTTGGACTTTACCTCCTAACAGTGTTCTCTCGCACACTGTTGTGATCCCCTTACTCATCCACAGTAGTTTTCTATCCCTTTCCATTGCTTTCTATGCCTGCCCTTTATCTTGGTCCATGCGCACATTATGGACTATAAAGTAGCTAGCCTACCTGCTTGTAAATCCAAGTTAGACCTGCACAATCCACCTCTTCTCTGGACTTGCTCCTGCCTGAACAGTTGCCTCAACTGTTCCACTTGCCTTTAGCCTTCTTTGTTCATCGTGAGATGTTGTGCCTCTTCGTGAGTGCCTCCTCACAAAGAACCCTTGTTGTTAGCAGTCCAGAAGGACGTGCTCTGTAACAAAAGGTCTAACTTTACCCTTTCCCCTCCTGCCAATGGAGTAGGGAATCCATTGACAACACGTCGTCACCAAGAAGAGTCACTGGGTCATCTAACCCAAACTATCCTCTTGATCAACCGCATTGCTGAAACACCTTACTGGACCTAGCCCTCTGCAGAGCTGCTGCTAGAGGAGAGTCCCCTGATCCTGAACCCATTGAGGTAGACGACAGACCTATCCCTGGTCCAGGAAGCTCCTCTGACCCTTGGGCTGCCACTGCCCCACCTGCACCTGTTCGTCGACCAGAAAGCAATACTACTGCTGCTCTCCCGCTCTCAGCATATACTGCTCCCACCCTTGTCATCTCTGTTGTCCAACAACCTCCATCGGCCCCTCCTCATCGTTCCCCATCCCCAGAATCTTCTGATAGCAAAGACTCTGATGAAGATATGTCCTCCAAACCCACTGAAATCAAGATCGGAGTCCCTGCTGATTATGATGGAGATGCTTCCACTGCTGAGTCGTGGATACTCTCTGTTGATACCTATCTTCTAATCAACAAGGAAATCTATACCTCTGATGATCAACAGATCGCTTTCACCCTATCTTATATGAAGAAGGATTCCACTCTTGCCTGGGCCACTGTCATGCACCAGGAGGCTATGAACAAGTCCCCTCCTTCCTTCGGAAGTTACAAGGACTTCAAGGATGCTTTCAAGGTAGCTTTCAAATTGATAGACTCTTCTGCTGATGCTATGAAGAAGCTTGTTGCCTTGCGACAAAATACTACTGCTGACTTACATAAATATGTTTCAGAATTTCGCATCCTGGCCACCACTGCTGCCCTTACTAATGACCTCGCTCTCATTGGCCTTTTTGAACAAGGCCTCCATCAATACCATCGTTCTAGAATGGCTGGATTAGAAACCCTGCCGAAGAAGATCTCTGAGTGGTACTCTAAGGTCGAGCAATTTGAAGCCAATCGGATTTGAATGGCTCCCAGAGTTGCTACCACTGCCACTAAGACTACTCCTGCCTGCACATTCCCTCAAAGATCCTTTGCCCCTCGCACCACTCCTGCTAGAGACCCCAATGCCATGGACATTGACGCCCTGAATCTATCCCCTGATGAGCACAAGCGATGCCTGGACAATAAGCTGTGCTTCATCTGCAAGCAGAGTGGCTGTTCCACCAGGAACCATCCCAATCAATCAACCTCTGCTCCACCACCTTGTCCCCCTCGCAACCCCAACAGAATCCGTGCTGTACAGACACAGCCCAACAATAGCCTTATGCAGTATATCAACTCTCTCACCGCCGGAGGGAAAACCATGGACCAGATTCTCCAGGAGTTGAAGCAAAGCTTCAAACCTGCCCAGGAATCCATTGCCTCTATCACTGAGATTACTGAGGATTTTTGATCTGGAGAGATGAATCGATGCTCCCTCTCCATAATATCACCCATGTAACTATATCATCAGAATCTGAGAAGTCTATCCGCATTTGCATAAAACTTTCTCATGGGACAAAAATCGTCGACACCACTGCACTCATAGACTGCAGAGCCACTGGAACTTTTATCAATCATCGACTAGCCAAAAGACTTGGCCTCCCCTTCCATTCCCTCCCCGAACCCTTACAAGCTCTCAATGTAGATGGAACTCCCAACCAGACTGGGACAATTTGCTTCTACTCCAATGCCACCATCACCTTCCCTGAACGAACTGAAACCCTCTGCTTCATGATCATCAGTCTTGGCAGACCTCAAATCATCCTAGGAATGAACTGGCTTGCCAATTGAAACCCTTCCATCGACTGGAAGAACAGGACTCTTTCCTTCCCTGAAGACCCCCTCCCCATGAATGATGAAATCCCTGAACGATATCTTCTCCGATGGCTAGGTCTAGATGCCAATAGGAACATCAAGATAGATCTTTGGGACAGAACTGCTTGGCTCTCTGCTGAAAATATATGTAAGACTACCATTGCTACTGAAATTGCCCAACAGAACGTCAAAAAGGAAGTAACTCTTCCTGAGCCATACTCTGACTTCTCTGATGTCTTTGAAGAAAAGAATCATGATGTCCTTCCCCCACACCGACCCTATGACCACATTATTGAACTTAAGGATTCTTTTGTCCCTAAATGAGCCAAAGCCTATGCACTAAACCTGCTGAGATGGAAGCTTGTAGAGCTTTCATTGAGGAACATCTTTGCACAGGACACATTGTTGAATCCAAGCCCCCCCAAGCTTCGCCTCTTTTCTTTGTTCCAAAGAAAGATGGTTCGCTTCGCCCCTGTCAGGATTATAGGTATCTGAACGAGCACACTGTCAAAAATACTTACCCACTTCCCCTTGTCTCTGATCTTATTGATCGCATGAAACACTCTAAGTATTTTTCAAAGTTTGACATTTGCTGGGGATACAATAACATCTGCATTAGAGAAGAAGACCAGTGGAAGGCTGCGTTCATCACCCCTTTGGGTCTATATGAACCAACAGTAATGTTCTTTGGACAATGTAACTCACCACCTACCTTTCAGGCATTCATGAATTGGGTCTTCTGCGACATTACCCTAGAAGGCTGGCTAGAAATTTTTATGGACAATCTAGGAGTCCATTCTTCTACTCTTCCTGATCACATTAACCATACTCGTAACTTGGGTATCATTGTAGGAAACAGTCAAGTCTGAATGGACCCCATCAAACTCTCTGCTATTGACAAATGGCATCTGCCCTCCACTGTCAAAGCTGTTCGATCTTTCCTCAGCTTTTGTAACTTTTATCGCAAATTCATCCCTAATTTCACTGACATTGCTGCACCACTGAACCTCCTTACCAAGAACATGCAGCCATGGGTGTGGCAAGACACCCAACAGACTGCCTTCCTCCATCTTAAGCAGATCTTTTCATCTGCTCCTGTCCTTGCCCTCCCGAACACTTTCAAACCTTTCTTTCTTATGACTGACGCCTCCCTCATCACTGTAGGTGCTATCCTCATGCAGAAAGATACCAATGGTGACTCTCATCCTTGCGCTTACTATTCTTGAACACTTAATGATGCTGAATGCAACTATGACATTTATGATAGAGAACTTTTAGCTGTCATCGATGCCTTGGAAGAATGGCGACAATACCTTTTAGGTACTGAACACCCTGTCACCATCTTCACCAACCACAAAAACCTCTTGTTCATGAAGGCACCCCAAAAACTCTCTCGACGTCAAGCCCACTGGAGTCTTTTCCTCCAAGAATATCACCTCCTCTGGACAGTCCTCCCTGGAACTGCCATGACTCCTGCTGACACACTCTCTCGCTGTCATGATGTTGATACGTCCTCCAACAATATCCATCCTATCCTTGCTGACCCTGAAATCATTTCCACGTTGGATTTAGCCCTCGTCTCCAAAATTGCTAGTTCCTCTGCTGCAGACCCACTCATCCTAGAAGCCTTGCATGCTATGGAAAAATCCCTCCCCCTCTTCCCTCATTCTACTCTTGCAGACTGGCACTACGATGCCCCTCACCTTTATTACAAAGGTCGTCTTTTTATCCCTCCTGACACATGCCATGAACTTGTCTCTTCCCTTCACTTCTCCCCCAGTGGGGGCCATGAAGGCCTCTTTCACACTTATGCTCGCCTCTCCAGAGACTACTGGTGGCTGGGAATGCGTTCCTTCATTGCTCGATTTATTGCTGGTTGTGCCATTTGCCAGTCCTCCAAGCCGAATACCCACCCCATTATACCCCCGTTTTCGCCACTTTCTTCTTCTGCTACATGACCTTTCCAGCAGATTTCCCTTGATTTGATTACTGACCTTCCTGTTTCTAACAACTTTGATTCCATTTTGGTCGTGGTTGACCATGGCCTTATGAAGGGGGTAATTCTCCTCCCTTGTACCAAAAACATTTCCGCTGCCGGAGTAGCTTCTCTCTTTTTCCAACATATCTTTCCGAGATTCAGCTTACACGACTCTTGCATTTCTGATAGAGGTCCCCAATTTGCTTCCTCCTTTGCCAAAGAACTAGCTAGACTTCTTCAGTATGATATAAAACTTTCCTCCGCTTACCATCCGCAGACTGATGGCCAAACAGAGAGAGCCAATCAGGAGCTCAAGGTTTATCTCCGGATCTTTTGTCAAGGATGCCCTGGTACCTGGAGCACCTTACTTCCTACTGCGGGATTCTCCCACAATTCCGCAGTGCACTCTTCCACCCACCAATCGCCATACTACCTCATGATGGGATATGAACCTAGAGCCTATCCTCCTTTAGGAAAGTCCTTCGTCCCTTCTGTTGAAGAACGACTCTCCACCCTTGCTGAAGCATGGAAGGAAGCCTTTGCTGCTCATTCCACTGCTCAATGCCTCATGAAGGAATGACTTTCCATCAAGTTCACACCTTGGAAGGTAGGAGACAAGGTCTGGCTTGAAGCCATGAACCTTAAGCTCAGGTACCCATCACGAAAGCTTGCCCCTAAAAGAGAAGGACCCTTTGAAATCATCAAGGTACTCTCCCCTGTGGCATATCAGTTGAAATTACCACCCACTTGGTGCATCCATGATGTCTTCCACACCTCCCTCTTATCCTCCTATCAGACTATGCTGGAGCATGGCCCAAACTTTATCCCTGCACCACCAGATCTTGTTGATGGCAAAAAGGAGTATGAAATCAAGGTGATACTCTCTCACTGAGGAACCGCTAATCGCTGCCAGTACCTGATCAAGTGGAAAGGATATCCTACTTCAGAGAACACATGGGAACCTGAGTGAAACCTTTGCCATGCTCCCATCCTCCTCAGACAATATAAAAACACCCTCTCCTCTTAAGCGACAATGCTTACTCCTCACCAGATCCTCATCATTGCCGCAATCTTTGCCACAATATCCCTCGCTGCCATCATCACTATACTCATCATTATCCTTGCCTCACTACCACCATCAATGTCCCTGCATCACACCTAAGTCATGACCTCCATTACTTCACCCATGTCACTCACTACTTCTCTGCCACCTAATTGCCCTGTCTCTCCTGATGTCCCTAGATCCCCATCTGCTGCTGTGCAAATACTGAGGATCTCCATCTCTCCACCCCACCTGCATCGCAGAGAGATCCCTGACTGGGCTTTGGAAAACCTTTACTCTTCATCCTTACCTCATTTTCAGAGATTAGCCATTTATGCTCATGTTCTTGATCATCCACAGCTCCTTACTATCGCCGAGAGTATTCCTCTTTTCAGACATTTGCTCCCTCTCATGGAGGCCATTTTGTTCTTTCATCAAACTTGTTCACTTCGGTCATTTAGTCACTTGCCCAGACTTCTATCCCCTAATCCGAACTTCGCTGCTGCACAAGCTGCCATGCTTGATCAGCTCCACCTTCACGCCCTAGATCTGATGGACCATCACCAGTTCGGACGAATCATCTCCACTTTTCCCCCTGGTGCCCTGGGAGATTTTCCATAGGCAGTCTTGTTCTCCCTAAACAAGACAAATCTGGATGACTACTTAGACACTGACATACTGAATGCTGCTCAGCAGTCTCCACCCATCACTCATCCAACCACACTGGAAAACCCACTACCTGTCCGTCTTACTACTCCATCCACTGCTCCTCCTCCTGGTCTTTCCTTGCCATCCAATGTCTGCGTCAGTGTTACGATTTCTCCGCTTATCTTATCTTATCAAGTCACATGACCACTATCACGTGACCATGGGACATGTCACCTGACCAAGTCTAGGTCAAACACTTTCACTTCATTCACACTCGCTCTAGACCCTTATCTAACACGCTCGTTTAATCTCCGTTACTCTAGACCTATGACATCATTAATGACGTAGTAGTTAGTCAGCTATCTCTGACCTGCCCTAAATACCTCTGTACGTATATAAACCCAATGTCATCAACGACCGGACTTCAGTCAAGTCCTGGTTGATTCTCCCTGAACTTCCTCTTGATCTCCCAGCAAGCCTGATTAGTAGTGACCGAAGCCTTTGCAGGTTTAGGTTGCCAACAGTCAGAGACCTCCCCACTGGTATCACCATACTCTCTTCCCCAACCCGAGTCCTCCCCATCCCCCCAGAGGTCCAAACCTGCCTTGCCACTGTGGATCTCTCAGGACATCAATGCTACACCTGTGGACGACATGGACATCTGTGGTGGAGCTGTCCACAGTATAGGTGTCCCAACTGTTCCCTCTATGCGCCAGGACACCCCACCTCCCACTATCTCATGTCCCATTGCTCTGCATGCAATCACTGGGGACACATGGCCGAAGCTTGCCCGACCCTCTGCTGTGGCCTTTGTGGAGCTGTTGGACACACCGTCCCAAACTGCCCCTTTACTGCTGAGGACTTTACTGATGAGCAGTTGGTATTCAACAGTGCGGATTCCTCTGGTGCTTAGGAACGCAGCGGTGCTGCGAGGCTACGAAGGGGGTAGTGTTACAATTCTTTCGCTTCATCCTGGCCTTTTACTTATTTCCAAGTCTGTTCCGTTCATATATCCACACCCGCACGCTAAGTATATGCAATTCCTTGTCACCTTCTTGCTAGACGAGTTTGACTATTCATTTACCGTTTCCATTCTCACTTGATAACTTCTCTTTTGGACTTTACCTCCTAACAGCATTCTCTCACACGCTGTCATGATCCCCTTACTCATCCACAGTAGTTTTCTATCCCTTTCCATCACTTTCTATGCCTGCCCTTTATCTTGGTCCGTGTGCACATTATGGACTATAAAGTAGCTAGCCTACCTGCTTGTAAACCCAAGTTAGACCTGTGCAATCCACCTCTTCTCTGGACTTGCTCCTGCCTGAACAGTCGCCTCAACTGTTCCACTTGCCTTTAGCCTTCTTTGTTCGTCGTGAGACATTGTGCCTCTTCATGAGTGCCTCCTCACAAAGAACCCTTGTCGTTAGCAGTCCAGAAGGACGTGCTCCGTAACAGATGTCCATCTTTGGCACAGTTGAAGCATTTTGAATTCCTTTGGACAGTGCCAATGTCCATCGGTTGCCCTCTTCCTCCATAGGTTCAGGCTTGTCCTTCTCTGTATTGATTATTCTGAGAAGGCCCTATCTGCACCTTCTCGGTCTTTCTCAATTTTAGAGAGTCTAGTCAAGACCCTATTTCTTTGGCAACCTCGATATAATCTTGGATGCACGTTTTTCTCTTTCCATCCTCGTAAATCCTTCTAGCAAGATTTGCTTCTAGGGCCTTTTCGAATAACCTTACTCTGGATGGGTCGGGTTTGGAGGGATCTCCTCCGGTATCGTAATAGTACCCTAACCATCGGGTAGTAAAGGCTTGGGCAGATTCTCTTCCCATCTGTCTGCACCATTCGAGTTTATTTCTTGCTTCATCTTCCTCGTTGATGGATTTGAACCTCTGGGATAACAGTTTTCCCAAGGCATCTTCTGATAGCCAGGTGTCCATTTTCATTTGGAATCGTAGCTGTTGTCTCACCCATTGGGTGGCCCCTGTGGAATCCTTCTCTCCCACTTTTGGGCCTATCCTGGTTAGGACAGCTATGTTTTTAGACTCGTCATCTATGAAGGATTCTGGATTGCTTTTTATATACAAGGCCATGTTCATTTGCCATGTATCGAAGTCTTCCTTAAGCCCACTGAATCTACCAGGATCTGGTACCATTTCTACCTTTTTGGAGACTTTTACTTCTACATTGTCCACTCTCCTTTTTCCCTTCTTTTTCTTAAGCTCGGCAATCTCTTTTTGAAGAACCAGCAGTTGATCTGCCAACATTTTGATATATTCCATGGTCATTTCTTCTGTCATGGGAACGGGTCTGGGAGGCGATTGGGAATTCCTGCTGGGGGAGGATGGCTGGTCTTCTAGCAGGTTCTCTGAGGAGTTGTCAGTCTTTGAGTCAACGAATGGGAGCGGGTCCTGGTAAGGGTGCCGTGACGTGTTGGGGTTCTTGTGGAACCGGGGTTAGATCCAGTTCAGGAGTAGGGGAGAGGGATGGAGTGCGGAGATTTTGTAATTCTAGTAATTGTTGTCTCATGTTCTCCAAGATGTCGATTGCTCCTAAAATTCCTGGATGAGGAGTAGGGTGAAGTTGTACTTGTAGTACTCTTGCTCTGAAGGCAAGAGCCTGATCTTCGGGGATACCATGAGCTTCTAAAAGCACAGCATCGAAAGGTTCTCCTTCTCTGATTCGATCAAGAAGGTAAGGGAGGAAGTCAATATCCTCAAAGATGTTTACTAGTGGTACCAGAGTAGGAGTTTGGTACCCTTGTGAAGGTTGTCTATAATGAATCCAGCCATGCTTGTCTTCTTGGCTGGGAAGGGGCAGAGTTTGTGAATTTTCTTCTCTTTGTGAACTCGGGGTGACTGTGGTTCGTTGCACTGGTGGTGGAGTTTCTTCTGCATACCAGTGAAAGTAGCCAAACTCATCTAGCCAGCCGTCGTTTTGGTCATATTCGAAGGCGCTTCCTTCTTGATGGTAGGTGTAGTTATTGTTGAGGACCATTTCCTCAGAGGAGAGGCAAACCTCAACTTCCTTGGACTTTGAGGTGCAGGATGGGAACATCCAGAAGCATAGTAATATGAAAAGAAGTGTGGACCATTGTCAACACCAACTTCTTACTCTATTGGGTCAATAGCCACCCAACTAGAGTCTTCGAAATTTGTAGGTAATTCAGGTCGTTGGGCACAAGACCGCTCTTTTGACGATGACCGAATGTGTACTAGTAATTTTATAAGGAAGTGGCCTCACGTGGACCTGAGCCTAGGCTCCTTCGAAAGTAAAGCATGTGGAGGCGGTGTTTAAACCAATTAAGCTCTCTCGAGAGCACCCCTTGACGGTGGCCTAAAGCACAACCGACCTTCACCAGCGTATAGCCAGGGTATACGTAAAAGAGTAAAGGAAGTGCAAGTGCGCAAGAAGATGAATGGGTAGTAACTAAGTTCCCTTTGCCCCTAGGGTCTGGGGTTGTCGCGAACGACGGCGAGGTAGATGAGTAGTAGTGAGGGATAGCGAGTAGTCAAGTCCTAATGTTGGCAACCTACACTTGTTAGAGCTTCGGTCACTACTAATCAGGCTTGCTGGAGGTCAAGAGGATAATGTAGGAGAATCAACCAGGACTTGACTGAAGTCCGGTCGTTGATTACATTCAGATTATATACATATAGAGTAGTTTAGGGCAAGCATGAGAATACTTACTAAGTACTACATCAGTGTGGAGTGGGAAAGAAGACTAAGAGTTTAGACTAGCGGTAATTAAGGATGCATGTAGATAAGGGGTCTAGAACAAGTGTGATTGAAGTGAAAGGTAATGACCTAGACTTGGTCAGGTGACATGTCCCACGGTCACATGATAGTGGTCATGTAACTTGATAAGATAAGATAAGGGGTGAAATCGTAACATTCAGACATTCATTAAAGAATATGTCTCATCCTGCACAGGTCACATTTGGGGTGGACAGAGATGTTTGGATGATATCCTTTATTGGCAAAGAATGGGGAAACCCCAGTAGTAGCATTTGGCACATTATTGTAAGCGAACTCCACAAGGGGCAGGAGCTCAGACCAGTTATCTTGCTGGTAGTTACAATAAATGTGGAGGTACTGTTCGAGGGTTTGGTTCATTTGCTCTGTCTGTCCATTACCCTCTGGATAATATCCAGAGGTGAAGTGGAGTTGGATATCTAAAACTTTGCCAAGCAAGTGGAAGAAATGGGAGACAAACTCCAAGCCTCAGTTGGAGGTAATATGGGAGGGAACTCTGTGTTTGAAGAACACATGGAGTAGGAATAGCTTTGCTAACTCTGGAGACGTCACCTTATTGTCTGTCAGGATGAAAATGCATTGCTTGGAAAGCCAATCCATGATGACTAGAATGGTGGTGTGTCTGGAGAATGTAGAGAGTTGTTCTATGAAGTCCATGAAAATGGAGTTCTATGGCTTCTCAGGGATAGGGAGTTGTTTCAGAAGCCCATAGGGCTTATGTCTGGGGCATCTCCACCCAAGCCCAAGACTACTCCGTCAACCTCGATGAACTCCATACATTCCTCTGAGAGGAAATCATCCTTGCCCAGCAATGTTATCAAGGACCTGTAGATGCCAAGCAAACTCTGGCACCGGACTTCAAAGTTGGCAACCAGGTTTTCATTAAGGCAAAGTACTTCTGCTCAACATG
>JBBPKI010001107.1:0-14793 GCA_038089155.1 Nevesoporus exiguus
AGATGGATTGATCTGCGGTCTCCTTTTCCTTTCTAGCAACAAATGGGTCGTCGAACCCGGTAACTTCACCATCTTCGTGGGAACGAGCGAGAAAGTATACCTCAACACCACGCTGACGGTACAATAGAGTAGTTTCCGGTGACTCGAAAAATGTGGCTGAATTATCGGATACGTTGCATGTAGGTGGTGCTGATTGGTCATACCCGTTTTATTGCTTGTTCCCATTACTCCCATCGGTTTGCTTTGGCTGGAGATACTCCAGGGCAGGAGGTGTGAATCCTAGGGTACAGTTACTTGTTTATAACTACATAATAATTATTTCCAGTGAAAGACCATGGATCCTGCAGGGACGCCCGTGCATGCGCTAATTTAAAGAGCGAACCGAGTCTGCGTTTACAAAAGTTGGAATCGCCAAGCAAAAGTAGCAGACCGTCGGGTGGAAATTTAAGGCAAGTGTCAACCAATTTCATGTTCCGCTAGTAGCTGCAAGCAGCGCGTCGTCGTGGGCTAGCAAAAAACGATGTCGGACGATAACTCACCATGTTGGGAATCCCATTCAAGATCGGGTAGGAATGTTTGCAATTCGGACATATCATCACGCCTTCGATGACATGAATCTAGATGTTGCGCGTAACGCGATCAGCGTCACAGGTTGGATCTGGACGGAGGGAATGGGACCGGATGAAAACAGCGTACCTCGAGCAGGACGTGATGTAGTTTTTGCAGGAGCTCGTCATCTGTCATCTCTGGCTGCTCTGGCGGTAGCGACGTATCTCCAACCTGTCACATGCACATTTCAGAATGTGAGCCCCGCGCGTGCAATGAGATATAGAATATGGAGCGCTTGCCAGCGTAGCCGCATCGACGAGAGCGCGCCATTCCAGTCTCGGAAGGACGTTTTTGACGAAGTCGGGATTGAATTCTTGTTCGCGTAGTTCGATTTGGACGTCTTGAAGTAGTAAGGGGAAGTTGTTGGTAGTGCAACCCTTTGCGTGGCAGGCGAGCAGATTGTGTGTGATCAGACGGACCATCGTTGCGGGTACGAGGACGAGGCTCAGATCAATATGTGATGGAAGCGTACGTAAGCGATGAAAGAGGCCTTTCGATTGGACCCATGCGACCTCCATCACCTTCGATACCAGAGAAAGAATTCACGTACGAGGCTCTGAAACAGTCGCTTCGTCTCGATGGACGCGGTCAACTGGAGCTACGGACGCCCACGATCACTTTTGGGTCAGAGCTGGGCTGGGTGGAATGCACGTTTGGAAAAACACGGTGCGCGTCCTGAATACGCCCAACGCCACCGCTGAATGTAGCATATTCCCATCCAGCGTCGTTGCCAACGTTGACGCCAGAATGGTCAAGCCGTCGCCCGAACGGCCGTTCGAAGGCGTGATCACTATCCACTCCGAAATCTCGCCGATGGCCTCCGTCGATTATGAAGTCGGTCGGTAGGCCCTGCATTATTTCCCAACGTGCTCATTATTCATGCGTCTTGGTATCGTAGGCCGTCAGAGGAGGAAGTGGCGATGACCCGAATGCTTGACAAGGTTCTGAGACGGAGTGATGCGATCGACAAGGAATCGCTTTGCATCCTCGCTGGACAACGCGTGGGTCATGTCCTCCTCTTACTTTTCTCGACACGCTGAAAAAGGCGGCTTGCCAGGTATGGCACCTCCGTCTTACGGTCCACTGCCTCGCCGACGCAGGAAACATGCTCGACTGCGCCTGTCTTGCCGGCATCGTCGCCTTCAAACACTTTCGTCGACCCGAGGTCGAGGTTATCGGTAACGACGTCATCGTGGTTCGTACACCATCCGAATCATGGTCTCAGCTATCAAACTGAGCGCCCATACTGTTACCATAGCATGCGCCAGAAGAGCGTGCTCCGGTGCCACTCGCAATTCACCATACACCGTTTTGTGTCACGTTTGCTTTCTTCCCCGATCCGATGACACGTCCCGTCGTGGACCCGTCGCTGTTGGAACAAAAGCTGAGTGCTGGAACGATGAGCATTGCACTGAACGCACAACGCGAGATTTGCGTCTTGCACAAGGCGGGCGGCGTGCCAACGGCTCCGGATGAGATATTACGGTTGCTCAACGTCGCCGTAGGCATAGCGAAGAATTTGGACAAGTTGGTCGAAGCGCGGTTACGAGAAGATTGGGCAGAACGCAAGATCGAAGTACGGTAATGTTATGAGTCCGGTCATCATCGTGGACGGTACGATCACAATAATTCGAGGCGAATGTATAAAATGTTTGGTGTAGTGGCTATGCGTGCGGCGGTCTGACTGATTACACCTGGACGCCGATAGATAGACGGCAGGCGAGGCTCAGAGGGGACAACCAGCCTACGTCTCTTTCGTACGACGTGCCACTTTGGGTCCATCATAGTTTTGCTTGATTATATGTGCTGATCTGCTGTTTTGTCGTCGTATTCCTTGTTGGAACGTTCCCCCTGAGCGTGACTTCACTCATCTGCATTATAGTAGTCTGTACAAACCCTAACCCGAAATCAGGGTTAGCGTGGGAGAGCGAACGTGTTCCTGTCATGTGTTGGTCGAAGTTGAACCTGACGACTGCCACAACATCAGGTTGTTCTGGTTTGGCTATTTTCCAACACATTTACCCGTTCCCACCTGGATGAGACTACCTGCAGTTGCCGGTCTTTTGTTACTGGTCTCTCCAGTCCTCGGTGAACCGTCGAGTTCACCCGGTTCCATAGCCCATCCCAATCTTCAACCTCTCGTCACACGCGCAGATGCTCTTCTCTCTGCAGGCCATTTCAGCGATGCCGCCAAGACGTACTCAGAGGCCATTTCCCTCTCCCCAGGAGACTACCTTCTCCTCTACAAACGCGCTACCGCCTATTTCTCGCTCAGCAGACATTCTAGTGCTTTGGACGACTTCTCTAAAGTCCTCGAACTAACATCTGGTGAATTTGATAAAGCCATTATGATGATGGCGAAGATATACACAAAGGATGGCGATTTTGCTCAAGCTAAGAACACTCTTGATACCTACGCGTCAAAGGTTCCCGGGAGTCCTGCTGTAGACGAACTAGCCGAGGATATCAAAGAAGCTCAAATGTCTGCGAAGAAGGCGAGTAATGCCAAGCGTGCTCAACTCTGGACCGTCTGTTCGGAGGCTGCAACGCAGGCTCTTCGAGTCGCCAGTCACAGCACCGAGATTCGTAGAATTCGTGCGGAATGCAGCCTTGCGGGGGGTGATCCACAGGGTGCTGTCGTGGATTTGAGGTTAACGCTGTCTATCTATTCACTGTTACGATGTTAATTTACGTGCCTACAGCCGACTTTCATACCTCACCCAGCCAACTTCTTCCTCCCTCATGCGCATATTCCGACTGGCATATTTCCTCCTCCCGCCTTCCCAATCTTCCTCTTCGCATACCTCGCATCTCGCTCCGCTCAAGCAATGTTTACATCTGGACCCCGATTCACCCTCTTGTAAACCCGCACATAGACTGGTGAAGACATTAGAGAAGAGCTTCAACAAACTCGACAAGTACATTCAGGAGAACGACTGGATGGGTGTGGTAAAACACGTTGCTGGTCCATCGAAAGAGTTCCCTGGAGACGGCTTTGCATCTACTTTCGAAGAGGCGCTCCAGAAACAAGGTTCCCCCGAGCTCCTAGCTTCACCTTCCTCTGTGCCCATCCCCGACGTGCGCCTCTCGAGTCCACGACGCGCGCACATCCTTCGGTCGATGTGTCGGGCATTTACCAAGCTCAACCTACCAAAGAAAGGGGAGGTGTGGTGTGATGCACTCTTGGCGATGTCGCAGGACGCTCTCAAGGCTGCAAGCGAGATGATGTCTGAGGGTAGTGCGGAGGTCGACGGATGGATAGGGAAGGGTGAAGCGTTGCTCATTCGTGAAGAATGGGAAGACGCTGTCAGGGTATTCGAGAGAGCCGCGGAAGGTAGTGGCAGAAGTGACCGCGATGTGAGGATCCAGTCGTTGGCTTTAAACTGAATGACTGCTAATCTGTACGTTATCCAGGTCCTCAGTCGGTTGCAGAAAGCCCAACGACTGTTGAAGCAATCAAAACAGAAAGATTACTACAAGGTGTTGGGTGTTGCACGGGACGCCGATGCTAAGACTATCAAGAAAGCCTAGTACGCAGTCCTGTCTGTCGAAATCAATGTGTATTGACGACAAGATTAGCCGTAAAGCTGTTATGACTGCCCATCCGGACAAGGGCGGTTCAGAATTGAAGATGGCTGCAGTCAACGAAGCCTACGAAGTCCTCAGTAACCCTGGTGAGTTCTTCCTCGTATTTGATCGACAAAATGCATTCTGATTATTGAATCCACAGAACTTCGCCAGCGTTTCGACAATGGTAACGATCCGAACGACCCGAGCTCTCAAGGTAGTAACCCATTCGGCGGCTTCCAAGGTGGTTTCGGAGGCAGTGGCGAGCATCCGTTCTCGCAGTTCTTCCAGGCTGGTGGAAGGGGTGGTAGTTTCTCGTTCAGATACGGACACTAGTATTTGACGCTGGATTCACGCCGGAGATGTTGGACTACTATATCAAGATGGCGCGGGACCCGCCGAGTGACGCTGGGGACGAGTATGGACTGGAGTGCGTATCATTAATGTATAATCATACCCCCATCACCTCCACTTCAGAGTGCGAGATATAACGTTTGTTGGCTGCTGACTCAGACCTCATGAAAGTTTCAATGCTGTCACATCCTTGGCCTCCAAAAACTGTCATTTTAACTCTTGTACTTCAACCTCTGACTGCCAGGCAAGGTCCATGTGACAACTAAGTTCCATCGTGGTCCAGGCACTTTGCCACTCTGCACAAATCACGGTGAACCGATAAGAATGATCAAAGTGGTAGCCGTCACCCAACTTAAGGTTGGTCTTTGAGGTCAACATTCACACACGCTGCTCACTGCGCACATCCGTGTAGCATCCATACGTAATAGTAATGTTCCCTTGAAGCTCGAGAATATCATTTTGCGATTTCCCTAAGCCCACCGATTAATTATTCGAAGATGGCATGGAAGGTGAAGCTCCTTTTCAGAGAAGCACAAAACCAGGAGTTATGTAGCAAGGGAGGAGAGTTCTCTCTCGTAAAACCACGTCAGACGTTTCCTTTAATATGTCGTACTCACATTGATAGGGGTGAATGGACACAATCATGACTCATAAAGAGAGGTGCTCTAACGGTTCCCGCGACGAGGGAAACTTCGCGAGAAGGGCGGAGGGTCCATTGTTCGGGCGTAGAGTTAAGGTTTCCCTGGTATGTGGCGAGTAGCGGGACGGTGGCTGACCAAAATAGACTGATTGATTTATTCTACCACTCGACAGACCCAAATGAAGGCTAGGTTCGGAAAATTTGAGTATGCGTGATGCTTTCGATTCGCCGGTCTGGTCACGCGATTACTCTACCTTTCCGTGTGCAAGAGCTTGAGGTGCTAAAACTCCTGGAGTGCAAACGGGCCACCAGATTCGACAGGTGTGGATGTTTAGTAGCCTGTAACCTAGTGCGGCCGGCCCGGGCAGAACTTGGTGTGCAAGCAAAGATTGCTACGCCCCTAAGACAGTCGCGGGCCGCTGTGTCAGCTAGCAGGTGCAGCAACGTTACCCGCTGGCGACTTGAATAATGTCGCGCAGCAGTTGGGAGAAAAGTGTCAATTATCCAACTCGCTAAACCTACCTTTGACCTCGAGCACGAAAATCTGCATTTGATATAAAGGCTGAGGGGTCCCCTGCCTCTTCGAATTGCCTCACGGTGGCGCTTACTACTAGTAGCTAGGCTGGCAGAGCTCCGTATGATAGCATGTGGTCTGCTGATAGCACCATAAAAATCCCTTCGTGATCTAAGAGCTACGACATTCAAGTCACCTGTTGAGTCACACCGTCGAATGTTCCACATGTTGATGTACCCAAAAAAGGTGTTTAGACTTTGCGTTTCGCAACCAGAACTATCACGCGACACCTTTGGCCAGCGAAGCGAGCGTCAAACCTCTTGCTCACCCTTTGCTAGCTGTCGCCTCGACGGCATAAGGTATCGTCCGATGAAGAAGCATCTCCTCTTCCTCTCCTGGGGCCATTGGTGGACGAACTAGCACTACATGCAAGCGAGCTTCTTTGAAGGTACCCGGTGTTTATCTGTGGTATAAAGTCTTGACGGCGAGATACCGTTGAACGACTACAGCACTCTTAAGACATCTTCTGATTGCCTAATTTTCGGCCATGTCTCGCCTTTTGCCCACCGTGCCTCTCCGATCAATGAAACACCTCCTCACGTGCTTCTTGACCATGGGCTTCTTTCGGCCATTGCCTATGGTAGGGGCATTTAGCTTTTCGGTGAAGACAAACGTAAGTTGTCCCCCTGTGGTATTTTTTCTTCTTCCTCATTTTCATGCTCTGTTTCAGCTGGCTGTGTAAGCGATGATTCGTTTCCGCCCCCGTCATCCACCTGACTCTGTGTGGCGCTATAGATACTGGGGTCAGAACTCATACGGTGCCATCAATCCGAATAATCCAGCAGATTGGCAACAGCCCATCTCGTATTATTGTCAAGTAGGTTAACAGTCCATTTCTCCAAAGTCCACGATTCTATCTTGACGATAGGATAATACCGTTGACATCATACCAATAGCGTTTTTGGATATATTCAACACGACAGGCGGCTTTCCGTCTATTAATCTCGCAAACGTGAGTTTGAACGCGCGTTGTTCTTCCAAGGCACAATCAATCATCAATCCCTCATAGACGTGTAGCACATCTGCCAACGGAGTCTTCCCAGGGACCGAACTCCCCAACTGCGCGTTCCTCGCTCAGGATATCCAGGCATGCCAGAATGCTGGCAAGATCGTGACAATTTCTCTCGGTGGAGCGACAGGCGCGGCGTACTTTGCGAATGATGCCGGGGGCCGAGCTTTCGCGCAGATTATATGGGACCTTTTCCTTGGTGGGTCGAGCAATACTCGTCCGTTCGGTGATGCAGTATTGGACGGGTAAGCTTGCTACTAGCATTGTCTATGTATGCATGATTTATCATCAGAAAGGATTGATATGGACATCGAGGGCGGATCGCAGACTGGA
Organism: Nevesoporus exiguus; assembly: GCA_038089155.1. Classification (NCBI taxonomy): domain Eukaryota; kingdom Fungi; phylum Basidiomycota; class Agaricomycetes; order Boletales; family Boletaceae; genus Nevesoporus; species Nevesoporus exiguus. The sequence continues at coordinate 7,087 of JBBPKI010001107.1, forward strand.
TTCACTGCCTTCCTGACAACCCTCCGGCAGCTGATGGATGGTGGTAGAAAACCGTTTGTTTCATTTTCGTCGTGGGTATCGTTGTGCTGACATTTATCGGCGTTCAAGATACTATATCACCGCTGGTGAGTAGAGGGTGTCAAATGCATCCATCATGACTGTGAACGTTCTCTATAGCTCCTCAGTGTCCTTATCCCGACGCATATATCGGTTCTACATTAAATGCCGTTCCATTTGATGCTGTTTTTGTTCAGTTCTGTAAGTATCACAGATTAGGTGGCTCGCGATGTCCTTACTCACCTGAAATACAGACAACAACTACTGCGGACTTAACAGTTATGGTAACCCGAACGTAAGTATTGTCCATTACCATACGAGCGTCACCTATTCTTACTCTGCAATAGGACTGGAACTTTGCTACTTGGTATGAATGGCCTCTTGCATCACTCTCAGCCCTGAGTACCTTACGGATGCGACAGGGATAACTGGGCCACCACTGTATCTCCGAACCGCAACGTGAAAGTGTTCATCGGCGCCCCTGCATCTTCTAGCGCGGCTGGATCAGGCTACGTGGACGCCTCAACGATCACATCCATCATCGAGCAGACGAGTAGTGAATATTCTTCATTTGGCGGTGTGATGCTGTGGGATATGTCTCAAGCCTATGGTTCGTCCTTTCGTGTAACCCACTCGGGAGTCTGAATATGGATGGACTAATCATATGCTAGCTAACAGTAGGTATGATATTTCTGTGAAACAGGCGTTGACTGGTGGAGGAACCGTGTCTGTCACGACGAGCGCCCCCGTCCCCTCAACAACTCAAGTCTCCGCTTCGAGTGCCCCGCTGACTACAACAGCTGGCACCGGTTCTTGCGTTGGAGTTGCATCATGGCAATCGGGCGTCGCAGTGAGCCATCTTCTTGGCGAGTCCAGATGTGTTTTTTTGCTAACAATGTATTCTAGTACATTGCCGGCAACCAAGTCGTGTACAAGTACGGTGGCTAGTCATCGATCTGGATTACTCATATTGACGAGGCATTTTAATTTTTAGTGGCCACCTCTGGACCGCAAAATGGTGGACGTATGGCGACGTCCCTGGCGGTATGTCTGAATGTTTTATTCACCTGATTTACGTGGCGAGCTTTCACATGACAGGTGCCGCAGGCGTATGGGTGGACGACGGGCCCTGTACGGCAGGCTTTGCGACTACACATGCTGGAGCTCTCGGAAATGCTCCGCAGGCTACTCTTGGAATCTTTCCTGCTACCAGGGCAGACGAGCTATGAGGGAAAGATCGGCCTTTGAGAGTGCGAGCAGTTCGTTATTACTTGTATATTGTTGCTCAGATCATTCATCATTACGCTATAACATAACTTAAAGTATGAAGTCGACTCGCAGAGCTCCTCTCCGTGTATGTGACATCGGAAGTGTCGGATAAGACATCAAAGAATACCACAACATGAACGAGTGTCATCGTACTCAGGCTGTTATGTGGTTTGGGGTGAATTCACCCGTGAGCTTTAGGTAGAATGCCGTTGATTTCGAAATATGATACCCTCTCGGCTTCCCTCTTGAATTGGACGATTGCATAACAATGTGCATCCGCTGATACATTCATATCCACCAAATAATCGGCTTTTTGGGGTATAGCAAAGTGGATTTGGTATCATCTAAGCATCTCATTAACGCCTTGAACGCGCTCTGTTTAATTGTGGTACGAATTCGACGTGATTCCAGGGTTGAGCGCTCAGCGGTTGGCGTTGATCGATCGAAGAGTTCTTCCGTTAAACAAGGCTTCTAAACCACAACATGGGTCGTAGTTCCTCGCTCACGAGGTTCTGGTATTCGCCACTGGATACCCATGTCATTCTGAACCTGCGGCGCATCGTCTTCCACGCGTGGAATAGGAAGGAAGAAGAGAGGAAACGACGTGATATGTATATGTACGCTCATCCGGTATGGGCTGCTCACCTTTCCTCCTCATCCTCCGTATGATCTTGGACACGGAAGTAGACCATCGGAAGGGCGAACACCATACCACCAGCGGTCAACGCCCACATCGAGAGGAAGATGTTCATGTACCTGTCATGCCCACCCGTACCGGACGAGGAGTTGGATCAAGTCGCGTCAAATTAGTGGTCTCCTATCCAAAGGGAAGTTGGTAACTCACGGTAACCCGACGGCGTCTGCACGCCACACACCTGCCGAACCACTGGATTGGAGAGACTTGTCTGAGGGGGAGAGATCCGCCGCGGGTGAGCTTGAGAAGGTGGCATTGATTGCGTCACTTACAGAACCCGGTGAACACGGCGAGCTTAGCCAAGCTATTGGACATGGCCCCCATGAGCCAGTATGCGTACGTTTGCCACATAGAATCAAGGAGGCCGAAAAAGATCATAAGCCATACGTGTGCCGGGTAGTCTTTGCTATAAATATCGATATCAGATGCTGGGGATATGGTTTGGCGTGTGTATGTCCTAGTGAGTAGGTCGTTATTAGATGCACTGAGTTCCAGAGATCATACGAGGATCGTTATCCGGTTACCTCTGGTAAAAATAAGCCCAAATGTGCACAACGAACACCATCGCGAATACAAGGGCCCATCCGGCAAAGGCGCGGACTCTTCGCGGGTAACGTTTTTGGTCAAGGATAACATATCCAAGGAAGAGAGAACCAAAGATCTGAGCCGCCCAGTACACGAAATTATTCAGGCTACGCGCACGGATGGTGAAGATGGCTCCGTTATAATCATTGAATTCTGTGTTATTGCAGAGCGTTATGAATTAGCATCAGACGATCGCAAAACGTTGGCAGACATGAAATGAGATACTGACGCCAGGTGTAGAAGTAGTTAGAGGCGAAGAACATGGGGAAGAGCAGTACAATCCACGGATCCTCTCTGAGGGCGACAAAGAGGCCTAGGGATTCAGTTTTCCAGGAAGGATGGCTGGCTCGAACCACCCTCGTACCATCAGTACGGACCATTTTGTACGGATCGGCCATTAAAAGCGTAAGGATGACGCCAGTCAAGGTAAGGGCCAAGAGAACAGCCTGCGGAACGACCCGTGAGCTCGTATCTTCTGTCCAAGACATTGGCACTCACGTAGGTTTCATTCCCAACTGGGACCGACAAATTAGCATCAATGAAAAATCATAGATGGCGAGTTGAATCATACCTGATCCAGCCTATCAAAACCTAAGCTTTGTGGTTGAGATGAACAATAACTCAACCCACTTTGGAGTTGAAATTTTGCCCGAATGCAACCGCAGAGCCAACTACACCACCCAAGCTGAGGATTGCCCAGAATATGCCAATAAACAGCCCCTTCTGAGACTCGGTTGGATAGGCCATCATCAAAGAACCCTGAGAGGCCCATAGCAAAGCAGCACAGACCCCAAGGACAGCACCTGCAGTGACAACGAAAGTACCAGCCCCGGAGTGGATGTTCACAACTCTAACAACCAATTGAGCGACAACGTGTTGAAGCTGGCGCAAGGAATCCATACAAGAAAGAGGCGATGTATAGAGCGTATCCCCATGACCCCAATAAGAGGGTCAGTCGTGGCCCAAGCAAATTGTTAATTGTACTTTAAATGTCTTTAATTCCGGTCCATTCGTTGCAGCGGCCACACAAGGAGTAGAGACCGGCTTACCCAGAGAAGAATCCGAAGAAGGCAAAGGTTGCATATAACGCTGCGTTGGCGTTGGCTTGGTCTTTCGTATTCACTTGTCCACCTCCACCAAGGCCTGTGAGTGCGTTGAACATGCCAGGACACATGAAACAGACGAAACCCAGCAGTGCAACTTGAGAAACCGGGTGATAATAAGTTCGTCGCCATCCTGTTCGGCGTTCGAGTATCCGAGTAGGCTGCTGCGGACCAGGATCACCAGAAATGTGGCCGCCACCAAGTTTTGCAGCCCCGGCCTGTGTGTCGGACATGGTAGATTCAGAGATAGCAGGCTGAAAAAAATGAACAGATGGGTGTTTATGTCACCATGAAACATCTGGCCAGGAAAAAGGCGGCTCTATACGCCCATATATGTGAGGCCGCGAAGAGCGGCGAGTCATCTTGGTGGTCTAAAAGAGTAGGGTGGAAGCATGTCCTGGAAACCACGATAGCAATCCCGAGCAGACAAATTGTCAAATTTGGCCGGAGGGTTAAATCCTGCACATCATGTTTCTGTATTAATAGGAGACGTGTTATTTGACCTGCGGTTCGTCGTCTCGAGGATCAGTACACTCACCGAATGGGCCGGGTCACTAGCACGTTTCGCACTGGCCGTCGGCTACAAACTCCGCATCAATCTCAGTTCCGAGTCCGACCATCACAGAAATCACAGAAACACCGTTTCATCGACGACTTTGATACAGTACGTATGTCTTGAAGTGGTGGCTTCCATCGATCTAGTGGGCACTTGGCGTCAACGTTTCACCCACGACAGAGGCTGAGGAGGGAGACCATGTATTATGCACCACAGACAATGTACTTGGTGACTGACTTAATAAGTGCCGAGCTGGCAGCGGCTCTTCGGTCCATAGCTCTCTTACAGTTGACCACCACGAGTACTGATACGACGGACTCTAAGAAGGAAATAAATATCATCCATGCAACTCATCCTCTTAACGAAGAGATTTTTCGCATGATGGCTACCCCTCGGGAGGTCATCAAGGCCAACAAGAGCACTTCCCGGGTCCAGTGCACTACTTGTCTCACAAGTCGCCCGAATTTACGGACATGTAAAAGAGTAGGTATCATTTGATTTCCCTCAAGGAAGCTCCCATAACGTGGTGTTTCGCAGTGCAAGAGTGTGTGGTATTGTTCAAAGGAATGTCAAAAGAAGGACTGGTGCGCCGACAACATACAGCTGTCCCACCTTTCGCAGAACTTATTGCCATCGTTGCTCACTAGGCCACGTCACAAAGCTTGGTGTGTCGAATCAGACCGCCCAAAGGGCGCTAAGAAGCTTGTAGAAGCCCTGGTCTGCAATGTCACACTTATCACTATACTCCAGGTCTGCGCTGCCCTCGACCTCGACCTCATCAACGACAAGAAAAAAGAGGTCGGACTCAAAGTCCCATTCATGATTCGTGTCGACATTGCCGTAGAGCCGTCCGACGTATGCTCATTTGTCAAACTCCTCCTTACCAATGACCCCTCTCCGGGGGAAATGGAAGGGATGGTTCAAATCAATCACTTTCTGTCTCACATTCCGGGCAGATCTGGCTATGCCCCTCTCACCAAAATGCGTGACAATCTGTGGCGCAGCGAAAGAGAGAAGCTTGATAGCGATCCCGTACACCGTAACGATCCCCTCGGACTTATTGAGTTTGTTAACAACGATAGTGATTTTTCAATTACGGTACCTCTCCCTATCGTCGCCCGCCCTATGAAGATGGCGAGAGAGAAAGGTCCTTTTGTGATGCTTTCCGGACTCACCGGCGCAACCTTTGAAAAGCCCATGACGGTTGCATCACGCATGGAGTAAGTAGTGTCGATTCCTTCGTTTTGTCTGTTTGATTTTTCTCGATCAGGTTCATGAACATACACATACGTTCTGACAAGGAGAACCAGCTGAAGCTGCGTGCAGAGATGACGGACGCGGATAAGGCAATAGTTCGAAGCGTTCTGGACAAGTCAGTTACCAGAGACGCAGTGGTTGTTCTCAGGCAGAAAATGGCGAGGGAATTGATATATGCAAGCATGCCTTCGGTTTAACTCCGTATCTTTGGTGTAAGCTGTCCTGTCTGGTACTGTATATACTCTCGCCTCCTCTGATGATAGCGTATTACTTCTTTTTGGAATGTGTACGTCTATATTCAAGAGTGGCTTCAATTCTATCCCCATTGATGTTCCCTTTATGTATGTAACAGGTGGAGGCTCCTAGTGAACCTCTGCCATATAGTTCAGGATGATCTACTTGTCTAGTAGTGCAAAAATAATCAACAACACTGCCCATCCGAAGTTCGACTACCGCTCTGGAATTGGATTCGACAAGACTGCTCAACCAGGCACGTGTGACCTTACACATCAAATAATATTTCTCGATGAAACCTCTGAACTAACCATCCCTGAGATCGAGAGGAGAGTTTTACATCCAGTGCAGGCAACGCGGCTCGTCTGAATGTGTGCTATCACGAGAAGGGATCAGGCAAGTCCATCGTTCCAGTGATGAATGACAACTCAGAGCCCGAAACGCATTGAAAGCGATAGAAGGACTGCCTCTGCAACCGGAACGGGTTACCAAGATAAACATTAGTACAGTCGTTTGAGTAGACAGCACTTGTTTTAAGGTTCTAAATGGTTTAGTGGTTTTGGCTCGTACCAACAACAAAAGTCAGGCACGAGCTACTATACACATTCTCGACGATGAGCTACAGACACGACAGCGTTATTCCAGACACTCTGAAGGAAGTAGGGGCCTGGATGCTTGTTTGCAAAAAACCGCTCGGTAGTTTAAGTTGAGTTTGTACGTTTGTCGGAAGTTAACGACTGTGTTGCCCTGAACTACGATTGCCTCTGCAATGATGTCGGAAGTGATCGAGCTCCCCGGTTATCGGCAGCTTATAGTAGAGTTAGTCAAGTGCGACTACGTTGGAATACACCAATTAGACATACTTGTCCTCCAACAATGGGCCGGACGAGGTCTGGGCTGGGTTTCCAAACTATCACTCGTCTGCGGAGAAGCGTCAGGGGAGTGCACACGAGATGATCCCACAGTACATCGAACGTTGGCAGTCGTGTTGTCTAATGAGTCAAGGTTTGACATCTGCCCAGCTAGTACAGTAAAGACGTGGATACTCACCGCCGTGTACTGAGCCGCAGTGCTTAGGTGGGAGTGACGAGATGGTGGACATTAGTAAGCCACACATGTCCTAGAACAGAACTAGAGGAATCTAGTACAGTAGACTATCTCATAATGCATAGCGACGGGAGCAGCAAAAGTCAATGCATTATAAGATTTATGCATTATTAGAGCGCATTTTGGCTGGGGAAGGACCGGGTGCAGCTCCCCGATGCCACGCATTATGAGCGAATATGCACTATGACCTTATGCATTATGAGATAGTCTACTGTAAAACAGATCCGCCACTAGAAGGGACAATAAGACTCACCTCTAGACCAAAGGAGACGGACTTGAGAGATTCCTTGGCGCACCTCTCAACGTGCGGCCCTGACATCTCCATTCAGCTCGACGATGGCTTCGAAGGTGTTTCGTACATATGCTTCCCTACCAAGCGTTCTTTCTCACGGTGAGGAAGTGACCTAGTGGGAAAGCATGGGTATGTATTATCTGACGATCAACAAGTTGATAGACTGGGAACCACCCAAGGGGGGAAGGGACTTGCAGGCAATGTAAGATGAAGCACGGCAGACCGAGGGTTGGTAAAATAAAACGCAGATGGAATGAGTTCAAACTTGCCCTTGGTCACGTGCACAAACACAGGGCTATAATAACTTGCCAGACGCCGAGACTTGCAGAGAACCACCGCAATGCCAGCAGTTAGAGTGAAATCAGGCTCTTCAAAGCCAGAATTGGAAACAAGCACGCGTCAGGGGAACAACAACATAAGCTCACGAACCCAGAGAGATGAAATTTCGGATACCCCTGTCGACAGCTGGCCGCGCGACCCGTCGCTTGGTAGGTCCATCATGTCACTTGCGTTCCATGTCTGACATGAGCGTATCATTTTTAGGCTCTGAGGA
>JBBPKI010001108.1:0-14791 GCA_038089155.1 Nevesoporus exiguus
ATTGAAAGCATGCCTAGGAGGGTCCAGGCAGTGCTCAAGGCAAAAGGAGGCTACACCAAGTACTAATAATATATCTCAAGTAAAAAGTACAAAAACTGGCCCAATGAGGTAGTCATCTTGTAATGGTTATATCTTGACCGCATTTGCATAGGATTACATAATGTATTAAGCAAAGTTGTAGCCAAGGGTTCATACTACATTACACCCCACCAAGATAAGGTGTAATTAGTTAATATGATTGTGGTGCGCTTTGCACATCAGATTTGGGTTAAACATTGGGCCAGTTTTTGGAGTCACTGTATGTCCTTGTTGGTAACTGAGAACCAGTCACCACCATTCTCTTCATCTGCATCATCACTTGACTCATTTAAAATACTGAATACACCTTCTTTCAAGTTGCTGTCATCAGAGGTGACATGGGTGGCCTCCATACCAGTAAGTTTTTGATCTTCCCTTTTCTCCTGGTGGAACATAGCAAGGTGCTCTATCAAGCTGCATTCCCAGCACTTCAGTGGGCTTCTCCTCAAGTTTTGCCATCTGCCTTCATGGCCATGCTAACCTCTACCTTGTTCACTCAAGCCCTTTGATGATCTGGCAGACATTGCCTGATCCTGGTCTTGGTCCATCAAACTGGTATGTGCAGGGTACCTAGCCTTTTGGTGCTCTGCCTCTTCAGCTATCATAGATATGAGGATATTGGGTTCCAACATCTTGGACAGGTGGAAAAGCCACACAGTGGTGAATTGAGTTGGCAAGAGAAACAGGGAGGGATTTAATGATTGTTGGTTAGCAATCATTCTTATTGATATCAGTGCCGATAGCTGCTATGTAACTCTTTGCACTTTATTTGCAGCCCATCCAAGAACTCATAAACATTGCCTCCCTTGGTCACCCTTGATTTAAGGAATTGCATATGCAGGTCTGTCTGTACATACACACTTTCTCTGTATATTCCCAGGTTATCTGCATATCCAGGAGAAGGATGCTGTTGCTGAGATATGGAAGGAGCATAGTCAAGTCTGGGATGTGCTGGGTCAGCAAGTACTTTGCCATACATTCATTCTTCAGCCACTTAGCATTTTCAGCTATTTGATCTGTGGTCAAGATCTGGGTGGTAGTCGTCTTGTGGTTTGAGTTCATGGTGGTGCCATCAAGATGGCCCCACAGCTTCTTCACTTGGGCAGCAACTCTGAAGCGAACAGTGAAGATAGCCCAGCTGGTGCCTTTAACATCCTGCCTTGGAATGTTGCTCAAAAGGATATTGGAAATGATAGTAAGGACAGTGAACATGGTGGGATGTGCACTCTACCCCCATTTTGGAAATAAGTTTCTAAATGTGATCATATTTTCTTTCATTAATGTTTCCATTAAATAGAGCCTGTTTCTATGATCATTTTGATCCCCTAGTCTTGCAAATTGGTGAACCCATTCTTGAGATAAAAATCAAATAAGATCATAGGGGGTCATAAGGGAAATCACTATAAAAACAAGGTTCAGGGCATTCAAAAACATCTCTACTGGGTTTATGTAGTTCTGAAATCCCTGCTAGAAATGATAGAATGATTCTAGGTTCTAGGTTTTTAGGTTTATTTTATGGTTTTTATGATTATGGTTTGATAGATTTTCTTAGGGTGAACCTTGGGCAAGACTCTCTGCTTAAAACCCTAACCCTAGATTAGAGTTTGATTGTAGATGGACAAGGTTATAAACTAATGGATATTAGAGTGACCTGGTTGCTGGTTTGATACATGTGAAGAGAGTGGGGTCTGTTTAGGAGATGAGTGTGGAGTGGATGTGAATGGGATCTGCCTTGAAGATGGAGACCTCACTAGTCCAGAATAGTGGATATTAATAGAGTCTGTGGAGAAGATGTGTGTGGAATGGGTGTGAATGGGGTCTGGTTTGAAGATGGATGCTTGACCAGCTTAGGACAGTGGGTGGGAATGAGATCTGTTGAGGAGATGAGTGTGGAGTGGGTGTGAATGGGGTCTGCCTTGAAGATGGATACCTCATCTGTCCAGAATAGTGGATGTAAATAGAGTCCATTAGAAGATATGTGTGAAATGAATGTGAATGGGGTCTACCTTGGAGATGGATGTCTGACCAGCCTGGAACAAGGGGTGTAGATGGGGTTTGTATAGAAGATGAGTGTGGAGTGGGTGTAAATGGGGTCTGCCTTGGAGATGGATACCTCACTAGTCCAGAATAGTGGGTGTAAATAGAGTGTGTTAGAAGATGTGTGTGAAGTGGATGTGAATGGGGTCTGCCTTAGAGATGGATACCTCACCAGTCCAGAATAGTGGGTGTAAATAGAGTGTGTTAGAAGATGTGTGTGAAGTGGATGTGAATGGGGTCTGCCTTGGAGATGGATGTCTGACCAGCCTAGAACAATGGGTGTGAATGGGGTCTGCATAGAAGATGAGTGTGGAGTGGGTGTGAATAGGGTCTGCCTTAGAGATGGATACCTCACCAGTCTAGAATAGTGGATGTAAATAGAGTCTGTTAGTGTTAAGTCCAGACTCTCCAGACTCAAGTCCAATTGGAGGTCTGGAGGTACTGGGGGGTCATAGATGAAGTTCATCTTGGAGATGGACTGAAGTCTGGAGCAGAGGTGTTGGAGCAGAGTTACAAGATAAGGACATTGGTGTAGAGAACTGTGGTTCCCTATGTCTGTATTTCTGAATTATAGGGCATCTGATAACATCACACCTCATCTGATGTTATCCTGGTTATCCTGATGCTATCCTGGTAGACCAGATGACTTCCCAGTACATTTCCAGTCGGGATCAATCCCCTACATGACCAGGTTGTGCAGAAACCGGCCGGAGTTGGCTTATACCAGCTGGGATCACTTTCCAGCAATGTTTCCTGGTATTCTGATGTTCAGATATGTTTGTTTGTGACCAGTTTAGCTATTTTTACATATTTGATATTGTTTTATGTTAGTTGAGCACTACATAGGCATGTCACTAGTTATCTAATATAAGCTTTCTGCTCTCCTTCATGTTAGAATGCCTGGTATAAGCTTGTAAGCCCAGTCCTATCCCTCTCTTGCTGTCTGCATTGTGCACAGAAGTCTGGGAATGCATCAGGAAGTCCAGAGTCCAGTCCCTTCTGGAGAAGGCCCCCATAGGAGTTGTCCACACTGGTGGTATGCTCTTTACTGTTCATTTTCTATCTATTGCCAGCCATTTGGCATTGCCTTGCCACTCCCTGGGATGAACATATTGCCCCATTTTTTTTCTTTTGCCTCACACACAGGCACATTTAAGTTTCTACATTGGCACAGGACTTACATATGTGTTGTGTCCTTGTATTTCAGAGGAGCAGAGGTCCAACAGGAGGAGGAGGAGATTGCAACAAGAGTGGAGAGAGATGACTAATTTGATATTTGTGCTAAGGGATACACAACAGAGGTACAGAGGGTTTTTATACTAGAGGGTAAATAAGGACATCAAAAATGTTAGGGAATGTGTGAGATAATATCAAGCATTCATAAGGGACCAAGAAGGGATGAGGGAAGTGAAGAGGTGTACAAACAGAATATACAGAATGATATCCAGGTCTGAGGATAGCCAAGTCTCTGTGCAAGCACAGCCTTGGTCCAGAGCAGAGAAGTGGAGCTCCAAGTATGGAGGAAGCGGAGGTGGACTGAGGGCAGTGGAGGTGGCCAGAGATGGCTGGAGATGAGGCCAGAGGAGGCAGAGATGGATGGAATATCATGGATATGACAGTGCCTCCCATTTAAGGCCAAGCCCTTGAGGCCTACAGTAAGTGGGGATTCAGTGCAGAGCCAATCCAAGGAAGTGGTCAAGCTTCTTTGGAGAGGGTGCACCAACAGAGGGGATAATGGAGGTGTTTACTGGACCAAGTCCAAGAATGATGCCACATGGAGTTCAGAGGTGTCCAGACCAGCTAGGAAACTTGAAGTCTGGCTGCTGATGATATGCTATCTCTGAAAGAGGCTCCAAGCCTCAGCACAAAAGGGGTCAAGGCATGCCTTTGGCATGACTCCTGATGAAGGATGAATGTAGGTGGTGCATGAGGTGGATTCAGAGAGTGTGGAGGGTGCACAAGCAGAGTGGAATGGATGCTGGAGATGGCAGAGCATGTGGAGTGGCAGTGGAGGACATACAAGGGTGGCTGGACACTGGAGAAGATGAAAACAGAGAGAAAACAGAATCAGAGGAAATAGAAAATGGAACAGAGAGACTAAAAATGGAAACTAAGATAAGAATGGAGCATACAGAGGGAATAGAAAACAGAGATAAGGCCCTGGAAGGGGGTCAGAGGTGCCCAGAGGGGGCCTGAGAGCAGATAACATCAGAGAGTGCTGAAAAAACAGAAGATAAAGGTCCCTGGAGAAGGACCAGAGTTGTATAGAGATCATACCAGAGTTCAGAGTAAAGGTACTAGAGTAGAACAGAAAGGAATGGAGATGTAGATACAGAGATGGAAACTGAAATAGAGATGAAAGAAGTCAGAGAGCCCCAGAAAGGGGTGAAAGATGCCTGAAATGGGCCAGAGAAACAGAGGTGCATGCCAGTACTGAATGGTCCTGGAAACAGAGAAGATAGAGTACATACATGTACCAAAGAGGTTGTAAAACCAGAGTAAGCTGGAGTTAACAGAGGGAATTGGAATGAGTCTGAAATGTAAGAGTGGCAGACAGAGTTAAGCAATGGAAATGAAGTAAACCAGAAAAATTCTGGAGTTACACTGGAGTTAAGCTAGAGTAATCTGAGGAAATTGGAGGAAAATGAAGAGGCACAGGAGTGCACCAAAGAAACAGAGAGCAGAGGAAGTAAGCAGAGTACACAGAGGAAATGAAAGATAAGGCCCAGATGAAGGGAGCCAAGAACAGAGACAGAGATGAAGATTAAACACTGAAAAAGTGGAGTTGGCTGGAGTTAAACCAGAGTTGTACCAAGGGGTACCAGAGGTGGGTGAAGCAGAATAAGACAAGATAATGAAACTGGACTGCATGGATGATCCAAGAAAATGCCTGAGTTGGCAAAAGTCCAGGAGGGAAACAGGAAGGAGAACAGAGGGCCCTGAAAGGGTCAGAAGTAACAGATTCATAAGGTAGAATGGAGTGTTCCAGAGTTTGACTGGAGTTATTGGAGGTGAACACTGAGAAGTACAACTAGTACTGGAGTGCTTGAAGAGAGAACTGAAATGGACTGAAAGCAATGAAGAAGCGATTAGTTCAAAATAGAATGAAAACAGGCTAGAGGAAATGGAGAAGATGCAGAGATGAAGGAAATAAATACAACTCCAGGGGATGCTGGAGTGCAATGGAGGTGTACTGCAAGGGTACTGGATGGACTGGAAGATGGGGAAAATCTCTAGGCCCTGGAAAATAGACAAGGGAACAGGTGGGAGAGCTGATGGCCCTTGGAGGGGTCAGATGGAGGTGTACCTTGATGGTACTGGAGTTGAGAACGGAGTTGAAGCAGAGGCTTCAGAGGGATAACTGCAGAATGGCCAGAGTGAGCAGAGGTTTGGGAGTGTACTGCAAGATATGAGATGGTGTGGAGGTGTGCAACAAGTGCACTGGAGGTGAAGGATGGAGGTGACAGGGTGAGGCAGCAGTGGGTGGTGCCTCCCCTTTAAGGCCAAGCCCTCGAGGTCCAAGAGGAGCCCAAGAATGCTGACCATAGAGTACATAGGCAGAAAAAGAATAAAAACAAAGGGAAAAGAAAAAGAGGTGCCAAAAGCGGAAATTATTGGAGGTAATTCTGGAGTTAATTGGAGTTAATTGGAGGTAATTTGGAGGTAACTCTGGAGTAATTGGAGTACAGGGGTAATAGAGATGAAAGAAAAACAGAAACAGAAAAGATAAAGAAGAACAAAAGCAGAAATGAACAGATGGGACAGAAAGGAGAAAAGTCCTGAGAGAAGGAAATGATGCCAGAGTTGGCAGAAGACCAAGGACAATCTTGGTTGGTCCTAAGTGCAGGGAGAGGTGTCTGGAATGAAGCTGGTTGGAGGTCCACAGGATGAGACCACGAAGGTTGAAGACTTAAAAGTGAAAGACAATAAAGACAACTGATGAACTTGTAAGGTGCCAGGGATGGCAGAAAGCTAAATGGAACAATTATTGGTCGGTCCTTAACATGGGGAGAAATCCAGACAAAGCCAGTTGGAGGTCCATGGATGATGACCACAGAAGGCCCAAGGCCTTGGCTGAATCCTGGAGTGCACTTGCCTAGGAGCACAGCTCCCGGGCTGTGCTCTAGTATACTTACTTCCAAACTCCTATGGGATATATTTCCTGCAACTCTATACTTAGTCATCTCCTCTGTACTTACTTATCTGACTATGGACTTTAGTCATCTGCTTCTCTGCTCTGTATATAAACTTTGTAAACATGCCATGTATTTCCTTAGTTCAAATATTGGCTAAACTTGCCATTCTCCTCCTCTAACCCCTCCAAGTCATTGAGCGACTTCCTCTGATCCACCTCCAACCTCTGACCCTCCATCCATAAATCAAAGACTATGGATACACTGTAAGGGCACACCACATAAGATGAAGCCAAGTCCCATCCATCCAATCAACTCCAGCACTCCAGAGTTCATTGGAGTTCATCTAGATCAAGTTTAATGGTATCCAGAACTTAGTGGTGGAGAAATCTCCATCATAGTTGGCAGGGACATCAATCTTAATCTCAGTAGATTTGGAGGACATTTCTTTGTTGGAGTCTTCACCATCAGAGGGATCTGGGAAAGGGGAATGATAAGGAGGTGGAGGCTGAGTACATTGAACAGATATGATAGGAGTGAGTGGAAGATAGACAGATAATGGCAATGCAGTGGAGGTGTTGTGTTCAGGATGATATACTATCTGGATGACAGGTGTGGCACGAGGATCAAAAGAGCTTCCAGGTTCAACTGTAATGCAAAAGTGCACTTCCTGTGCAGTGAGTCATTCTAGACAAGGCTTCCTCACTTATCTACTGAGGGAAGGCACTCATGGAGAGGTGCAATGTCCCTTGGAGTTGTAAGACTCTTGGAAGTGAGAGAGAGATTGAGCAGAATGGAGCAAGTAGGGCATGTATGTAAGGAGTATTGTACAAAGGATGCAGTATAAATACTGGCTACTGCAGTGCATGGACCATGTTATCTAAGTAAGTTCTGTGCAGGGAAAGATGGTAACTAGGGAATGCATTGCCCAAGAGAGAGTTAGCAATGAAGGAGGCATTGTCTGCAGTGACAGGGAAAGGGGGTCATAGTAGTGGTATAAGGTGGATGTCATCAGAATAGAGGAAAAGGAGATATGGAACATATACTTCATATGTGATCAGTCCCTCCCTAAGAGGAAGAAGAAATAAAAGAAGGAGGTGAGCAGAGAGAAATGAAACTGTAACACCAATGGCAGGTTCTGGTTCTTCAACTTCAATGGGTTTAGGTTCAGAGTACTCTCCTCTAGCAGTAGCTCTTTGGAGCAATAGTTCAAGTAGAGTATTACAATAATGTGGTGTTTCAGGTGGATAGTTTTGATTAGACAATCCACTGACTCTTTTTGATGATGACATTTTGACAAGGGGTTCCCTACTCTGCTGGCAGGAGGGGAATGAGGAAAGCGAGAGCTTTTGTTATGGAGTATGTCCCTCAGAATGGTGAATTGATGAGAGCTCTTTGTGAGGAGGAACTCATGAAGAGGTGCAAGATCTCACAAGGAACTGAGAGGCAAAAAAGAGAACCTTAGGGGCAAAGGTTCAGACTGAGGCAAGTCCAGAAGCAGTAGGTAGATTGCACAGGTCTAGCTTGAGATTTACAAGCAACATAGATTAGTTACTTATAGTCCAAAGAGATGCACACAAACCAACATAAGGGTAGGCATGGAAAGAGGAAGAAGATGAAGGAATAACTGCAGAAGACTAAATGGAGTATGGAACACAATAGTGTGTGAGAGAATGCTATTAGGAGATATTGCTTGATAAGAAAGACTAAAGAGTATAAAGCCAATAGGAAGATGGGGAGTCAAAAGTAGTAAGGAAATAAATGTATTTGGCATGAGGATGAGGATAATAGAATGAAACAGCAAAGGTAATTATGAGTACATATGGGATAATAGAGAAAATTGTAACACTTTGAGGCTCTCAAAGAGCAGAGGAAACAAAGGGCAACAGATTGAGGCAGACAAGCATGGAAAGGGTGAGTGAAGGTTCTAGTAAAGGATGAGGCATGGCTTGGACAGCAGCAATGGAGGGTAGGCACAGGGTGGGCTAGATGGCTGGTGGAGGATAAGGGAGTATGAAAGTGGAAAAGAGATGAAGAAGAAAAGAAGAAAACAAAGGAAAAGACAAAGAAGTAGAAAGCAGAACAGAGTATGGAGTAGCCTAGTATTTTTATTTATGATGATTTTTGTGATCTTTGTGATGTTCCTGTTGTTTTTATCTTTTGTTTTATTTTTTAGCATATGCAAATATTTTAAGACATAGGCAATCGGAGCAAAATGAGAAATAAAGTGAGATAAAAGAAAAGGAAAAAAGGGAAAGAAAGGATGCACCAAAGACTACTATTCCAAAGTAGATAGTTGCCTGGGCTTGTTTGGATACTTCCAATGGAAGTCTAAGACAGGTCATTCATGTTTCCTAACTCCACAGTTAAATGCCAGGAGGTCTTTTTGTCAGGTCCTTCATCAGTCTTTTACCCATTGTGCCATTGGTACAGAGTGCAGTCCTTTTGCAATTTACAATAATTATATATTCCATATATCTTACCTTTTTTGAACATTGCTTGGACTTTATATTTGAATAATCACACAATTTCCAAGAAAATAGAGCAAAATTAAATAAGATCAGAAGGAAAGTAATAGTATAATCAAGCAATCAAATCTCCAAGTACTTCTGTGAATACAGTATTTGTAGCTTCTTTATTTCTTTAACCTAGAGGGAAAATAGCTTTGATACAGTGGTGTTGGATACAATATAAAAAAGCCACATGAAGCTGACCATGAGAAAAAACAGGAGTGTATATAAATCTAATCCTATATTCTGGACACATTATCCTTGTGATCTGTTAATAGCCATGGTAAGAGCAACATAGACACAAAAGTGGAAATTTCCCAAATGACCTCCAACTTCATTCATAGACTAAATATAATTTCATTTGCCTAAGCTCTTTGATTATCACTCTCTTCTCTCCTAAGAATACAACAATATAGAATGTGTTGACTTGAATCTACCAAGACCATATGTGTTCTATTATAAAGGTCTTCTAATGGATTCAAGTTTCTAAGCAGCATTAAAGGAATCTCTTTCTTCAATTTCAATTTATAAAGGGGAGATCAAGAGTATTAAAAAACTCTGGAGAAATATATTCATATTCATCGTTAGTCATGGATTCTACACTTGTACAAATAACATTATCTCCAGTAGAAGCTAACAAAACAGCTGAGTTGATTTCTTCAACTTCAACATTTCTTGTTGAAAAAATAATGTGATCCAAAAAGCAACCATTAGGCAAGTCATGATCTAGTGTAAGATCATGCAATCTATTATATATTATAGTGCATTAATAAAAGCCTGCATGGTATTGCCTTCATAGTATATGTGTTTTAGAAGGATAACTTGATTTTTGGTATTCAGACTTTATCCTGCATCTAATTCTCAAGCAGTTGAGCAGGAAATACATTAGAGACAGTATCTCTACCAAGGCATATATTAGTGCAGATATGAAATACTTATATTATTTGTTATAAAAAAGACAACAAAGGGTTGCACCCACAATTTGCTCTCTAGGTCCATGTAATACTACTGGTCAAGTCTGTTTAAAATCACCTTCAAAAGAACTTGTTCAACCATAGCCATTTCTTGACAATAATATTACTCTTTGGCATATTGCTACTGAAGTTCCTCCATAATACTTTCACTATGTGCTTGCTTCATGTCTATACCACTTTCATGCTACTACCATTGAACATTCTCAGGTTGTTTATGAAAGTTAAAAGTGTATTGATGGTGCTGTATATTGAAAACATTTTGGAAATTGTGGATTAAAGGTAAGGAAGTAGACTGAACAGTAGATATCAAAGTAGGCAAAGTATATTTGATTGATGCCTGATAGCATAGTGTTGCAGGAGTCCACTCACTTCCATAGTATGTGGTATCCTATTGGATGGCACTGTAATAGGCTACCAAGGCTCCTCATGGTTGAATGGTGAACCTATCTGATGGTTATTGTTATAATTATCTCTTTCTGATCTTTCTGATTGGTGAGCTACATCAAATGTATTAACTGTATTTGTACTTGAGTGATCCACTTTCCCCCATGTATGTATGGCCCAGCAATTCAATTAGTCAAGCTTGTCATGCCATGCAAGAGGTGTGAGTTTAGATGTCTACTAAACTGTGTTTTAACCATTTTTTGACTCCATTACAGCAGGACTGATTGGTGTCACACTTAGTGGCCATCTATTCAGTCTAACTAAAGCAGGAATCCTACATGGGCTTGCCAAGGTAAGTGAAATACATGTTGCATACATTTGGTAAGCCTCAGCCACTTTTTCCTTGGTGGCTCAGGTTTTAGATATCTGAGCTTGAGTTGTCAGAGTTGTCACCACCATCTCTGCTATTGTCCCATGGCTCTGCAGGTGGAGGGCCACTGGACCCACTATGTGCTGCTTCATCTTCATCATCCTGTAGTTCCATAAAGCAGAGTCCTGCAGGCAAGTCCAATTCTGCTGATAGTGGTGTCAAGGGGGATAGAGGACTTCAATTGGGGTGATAGCCAGAGGCAGAGTCACTGGGCCTGTTGGTCAGACTGATGAACTTGCTCAGGATGGTGTGAGAACTGCTGAATGCAGCCTGCAGCACATGCTCACATTGGATAGTATGCAAATAAGAAGACATAGTACAAACTGTTATGAACCTAGACAAGTAGTAGTATGAATATACTGTCAAGTCCAGGTCCTCTGAGTCAAGTCTGTGTTACATTCATGACCCTCACCAAGGGTCTTCTACTTATTCTCATATGTGTTCCATTCTGTTATCTGTGCCCTCATAGACAATATCTCAAATTCCTTGTATCCTTTGAATCCCTCTATGCAATGAGCATTCATTCCTTCAGTAGCCACACTTACACCTCTACTTCCATATAGGACTTTCTCTCCTAAACCAGTTTCCTCACACTGGTTCATATTCCATGTACCATATTGATAGTACTTCCTTTGTTTTCCTTGTTCTTCCATGTCTGCCCTTACCTTGGTCTGTATGCTTCTATTGGAGCTAAATAAGTAGTCAGTCTACCCTGCTTGTATTCCCAAGTTAGACCTGCACAATCCACATCCTGTCATGGACTGCATCTGCCTGAATCTTTGCCTCTGAGGTTCCTCTCATCCTTCTATTCCTTGTGAGGTATTCTGTCTCTTCATGAGTGCCTCCTCACAATGAACCTTCATCATTAGCAGTCCAAAAGGATATGCTCTGTAACAGTCTAACTAGAGGTCCAAAAGGTCTAAGGGTAGAAGCAGAGGGTGAGCAGCAGAGGTGGACTGGAGTATAAGTGGAGGAGCCAAGATAGAGGGGACTTATGTTAAACTTCGTCCGGACGAACTCCGATGAACTCCGGGGCGCCGGAGTTGGCTAGGCAGATGGGACTTGGCTTCACCTTATGTGGTGCGCCCTTACAAAGGATCCGTTGTCCCGGATTTACAGACGGAGGGTCGGAGGGTCGAAGGGGGGTCGGAGGAAGTCGCTCAACGACTTGAAGTGGTCAGAGGAGGAGAACGTCGAGTTAAGTTGATATTCGAACTAAGGAAATACACGGCGTAGTTCTACAGAGTTTATATACGGAGGAGCGGATGACTAAAGTCCATAGTCAGATGAGTAAGTCCGCAGGAGATTACTAAGTACGGGGTTGGAAGGAAATATGTACCGTAGGAGTTCGGAAGTAAGTATACCGGAGTGCAGCCTCAGAGCTGTGCTCCTAAGCGCACACTGGTACCGGAGATGTGTCTAAGTGGAGGAAGCGGTACAAAGATTAGTAATAAGGTTCTATCATAAGAAAGGAGTCATGAAGGTGTACTAAGAACAGAGTCCGAGGAAACTAGCTACAGGGGAATATAGAAATGTCACCGGAGTTATGAGCAGAGATGGACCGGAGGGTGCTGGAGTGACTGGAGTTAGGTTCTGAGTTTTGGGATATAACAAAAGGCCACAGAGGTGGATTATCTGAAGGAAAAGAAAATGAAACAAATGGTCCAGAGTGGACCGGAGTTCGTCAGAGTTGTCAGGAGTTGACGAAGGTGGAGGCCTGAAGGGCCAACAGAGGGAAAGAAGATAAACAGAAAAGAAAACAGAGTGGTCCAGAATGGACCAGATGCTGCCAAAGTGGACAGCAATGGAGAGGTCAGAAATAGAGGATAAACACCAAAGGAAAGTAGAAACAAGAAAATGGAATGGAGTGAAGTGGAGTGGTCCGGAGTGGACCCAGAGGGATAGTCATAAAGTTATAACAAGGAGACAAAAAAGGGAGTGGATGTGTCTGGGGGTGCTCCAGAATGGAATGCAGACAAGGGCAACGCAAGTCCCAGGTCTGGAGAACAGAACAGAACAGAAAAACAAATAGGAGAGAAGGAAAGGGTCCGGAGTTGCTGGAGCAAACCGGACTTTAGAATGGAGTTATCTTGAGAACTAATGTCCGGAGGTATGGAGGAAGCTGAGAGAAAGGATAAGAGTTGCATTATCAAGTGCTCCAGAAAAGAGCGCAGACAAGGGTGACAAGGTCCCAGGTCTGGAGAATGGAACAGAAGAAATGGAGTGGTCTGAAACAGACCAGATGCTGCTGGAGTTGACAGCACCAAAAAGAAAACAAAAGAAAAAATTGGAGAGGTGCATCATGAGGTGCTCTTGAGGAGAGCACAGATGAGGGTGACGCAGGTCCCAAGTTTGGAAAACAGAAACAGAAAGGAAAAGAAGAAAATGAAACAGAAGCTCTGGAGTTGCTGGAGCGAACCAGAGTTGAAACAGAGGTACCTTTAGACTTGATGTCTTCAGGTTTGGAGGGAGCAGAGTGCAAGGCTGGAGTGACCAGAGTGGCAGCTATTAAGCAACACAGCACTGGAGGTGAGGGAGAAAATGAACTTTGGATGTGTGGTCCTCAGGTGCACAGGTTAGGGGAAAGAAACGAAGGAGAGTGTTACGATCTTATGCATCATACCGCGAGTTTTCCTTCTTACCGTTTGCATTCCCTTTCGCTACCCGTTCCCTCATGGGAAGTACATCTATTTCATGATCCTCTTTGAATCCGAGTCCTCTTATTCGCTTCACTTCTTGTAATCGTCTCCATATGGACAATACCTCCTAACAGCGTTCTCTCGCACGCTGTCGTGATCCCTTTAGTCATCCGTAGTAGTCTTCTCCCTTCTCCTATGCCTACCCTTATCTTGGTCCGTGCGCATTCCCTCTGGGTATATAAGTAGTTAGTACTTCGCTTGTAAATCCCAAGCTAAACCTGCGCAATTGTATCTCCTCTGCTCTGGACTAGTGCCCAACTGAACAGTTGCCTCAACTGTTCCCTCTCCTTGTCTCTTCACTTCTCTATCTGTCGTGAGACACTGCGCCTCTTCGTGAGTGCCTCCTCACAAAGAGAATCCTTGTCGTTTGTAGTCCAGAAGGACGTACTCCGTAACAGAGAGAATGAAGAGCAGAATGAAGCAGAATGAAAAGAGAGCTTCAAAAGAGAAGGCTCCGGAGTTGCTGGAGCAAATCAGAGTTACCTTCAGACTTGTAATCATCAGGTAAGGAGGAAACAGAGGATGTCCGTCAACCAGTAATGGTGCTCCTCAAAAGGGAGTCTACCATCATGACCCAGTATCAGAACGAGGGACAGAGAACTGGAAAAAAGGAAAAGAAATGGGAAAGACCCAAGGGGGAACTTTTACCCTGATGTCCAGACTGACCAGACATAGCCGGAGTTAGCAGACAAGAAATGGAGTCTCTATTGGACTTGGGGCCCAAAAGTGCAGAAGAAAGCAGAGGAAAGAAACAAATGGAAGAGGCTGAAACAGAGGAATGAAAGGGAAGGAATTGAAGGGGATTCCTTACCCAGATGTCTGGACTGACTGGATAAGCTGAAGTCAGTGGACAGTGAATGGAGTTAACTTCAGACTTTTGGTCCACAGGTAGGAAAGGTCAGAGGGAAAAAGTTAAAAGGAAACCAAGAAGAAACGACAGAAGGAAATAAAGCAGGGGGAAAATAGATCGGAGAGAGGAAGAAAAGGACCTCTAGAGGGTCCAATATCAGATCATCTGGACTTGCCAGAGTTGGCAATGGAGAAAGCGGCATGAACTCCAGACTTGAGGTCTGAAAGGTTGGAGGTAATGGAGTTGAGGGTGGAGGGAGGTCAGATGTTGTGAAGGTGACTTTCCTATTGGAGGTGTCTTACCTTTCCCCAGCAAGGAGCTAGAGGTGGCTGACAAAGTGGTTGCCCAACAGCAAACCACCATTGATAATCTCCACAGATATGTATCCCAATTCCACATTCTCACAGCTACATCTGGAATAACTGCCGATGATGCTCTCTTTGCTCTCTTTAAAAAAGGACTTCACAGCTACCACTGAAACCATATGGCAGGATTAGAAACCATCCCAAAGAAGATTTCAGACTGGTATTCAAAGGTTGAACTCTTTGAAGCGAACAGAGCCCACTTCTCCCAGAAGACTGATTCCAACAGAAAAAAAGTCTTTCCATGAACCTTCACCCCTCATCCCACCCCAACAAGAGACCCAAACACCATGGACATTGATGCGCTGTAGAGAACCATGGTTCCCTACGTCTG